>JAAALK010000085.1:22985973-23193580 GCA_019279435.1 Zizania palustris | reverse complement strand
CATACACTAACTCATATGGACTAACTTTGGTAGCACCGTGCTTTGCAACTCTACAAGCCATAGTGCCTCGGCGAGCACCTCATGCCACCTTTTAGGGAATTCTTCAATTTTCTTCCTAATGAGCTTAATCACGTTTTATTACTAGACTCGGCCTGACCATTGGCCTGAGCATAGTAGGGCGAAGAGTTTATCAACTTAATACCATAATACTCAGCAAAATCCCTCACTTCCTTAGAAACAAATGAACTATCTTGATCTGTAGTCAGAGTTTGAGGAATACTGAATCTATGGATAATGTGTTTCAAGATAAAGTCAAGTACCTCGCTGTGAGTCATGTTCTTGAGAGGTACGGCCTCGGTCCACTTGGTGAAGTAATCTGTTGCCATCAACACGAATCGATGCCCTTTTGAGGAAGGAGGGTGAATTTGGCCGATGATGTCTAAACCTCACCTTCAGAACGGCCATGGCTTGACAATAGGGTTAAGTAATGAAGCAGGAGCTAATTGAATATTGTCAAACTTCTGACATGCTTCACACCCTTTATAATACTTAAAACAATCCTCAGTCATAGTATACCAATAGAAACCCGCTCTTTTGAGCATCCAACTCATTTTCTGGGGCGACTGATGAGTGCCACAAAGTCCTTCATGGATTTCTCCCATAGCTACCTAGGATCGTTCATTGTCTAAACACTTCAGCAATATGCCATCAATAGTTCGGCGATATAGTGTATCATCTAGCAATACAAACTTAAATGCTTGCCGCCGAACTTTTCGATCAACCCTTTGGCTAGGGTCTCTCAAGTACTGGACGATTGGAATTCTCCAATCACCCTTATGGGATTCGGATGGTTTCGCTAGCTCACTACCTGAAAAATTATCTAGGCTACTGATTTCGGGGTACCCCCCGAGCCCTTCCTGCTTCTGCCGAAGCCTGGCTGGACTGGCCGTGTGGAGCCCATCAGGCTGAAGCCCCCTGCTAGAGGGTCCGGGATCCCGAAGGCCCTCAATGTCTCGAGAACATCGGCTCACGGTCTCCGGTGTGCTAGACCCTTCCGTGGGTGGAGTACTCCAGTCCCAGGACCTTGGCGCGCGGTAGTCTCCAGCAGCCGAAGGGGTCCGACTCGGAGGGTGAGCCTGCCCGAAGTCACTGGCTTCGGCATTGAGACCAAACATCTGCTTATCCCATACGGAAAATTTTCCTCTTCTGACTTGGTAACCAGATGCTTGCTGAGCCAAATCATTTGTAATCGAATTGGCCTCTTTTGACACATGAGAAATTTTGAAGTCATCAAAAGTAGCAACTATGAACAGCCACTTAACCAAGTAGTTGTTTAGCAAGCCATTAAAACATTGAGCACTCTTAGCCACTTGTTGTACTACAAACAGGGAATCACCATGTGCATGAACGTGTTTAACACCCATGGATTCTAATAATTCAAGCCCTAGCAGTAAAGCCTCGTATTCAGCTTGGTTGTTGGTAGAGGGAAATTCTAAGCGAGTCGAGGTTTCAAAGTGCACCCCGCTAAGTGATATGAGGACCACTCCAATACCTTGGCCATTTTTGCAAGATGAACCATCAAAGTAAAGTTTCCACGACATTACTTCAATCAAAGCAATATTGCCGCTCCAACCGACGTCTATGTGGTGATCAACTATAAAGTTGGCTACGATCTGGCCTTTCATAGCTCTTAGGGATTCATAGGCCAAATCATATTCGATCAAAGCGTAAGCCCACTTTCTGATTCTTCAACTTAGAATCGGCTTTTGCATCATGTGTTTAATAACATCGGTTTGTCAAACGACAACACATGTAGTAGGGAGAAGATAGTGGCGCAATTTGGTACATGCGTAGTAAAGTGATAAACATAAACAGTCCACAAAAGCGTACCTAGTCTCGGCGTCCAGCAGGCGGCAGCTCAGGAACGTGATGATGCACTCTTTTCCTTCTACCTCCTGGGTTAGCACGGCCCCGATCACACTATCTTCAGCAGCGATGTATAGCCGAAACGGAATCCCGGCTTTGGGTGCTCTCACCACGGGCGGCGATGACAAGCAATCCTTGATTTTCTCAAAGGCGCTTTGCTGGCTTTCCCCCCAAGTAAACTCGGCCTCGTCTTTTAGCCGGAGTATGGGGACAAAGGCGTCAATCTTGCTGACAAGTTAGATATAAAGCGACGCAAATAATTCCTCTTGCCTAGCACTTTTTGCACATCTTTTTTGCATGTCAGCGCCGTAACGTTTCTAATTTTCCCAAGCCTCCTAGGATCAATCTCTATGCCTCTCTCATGAATCATGAAACCTAAGAACTTACCTGCAACTTTCAAATCGGCTAAATGGTTTCCCATAGCGTCTGATTTGACTACAACATCATCAACGTAAACTTCTAACATAACTCCTAGCAAGTCATGAAAGATCAAGTTCATAGCACGTTGATACGTGGCACCAGCATTTTTCAAACTAAAAGTCATAACGACCCACTCAAATAAACCGACAAAACAAGGGCATCTAAAGGCAATCTTGTAGACGTCCTCTTCGGCCATAAAGATTTGATTATAACCTGCATTGCCATCAAGAAAACTTAGTACCTTGTGTCCTGAAGCATCGTTGATTAGCATGTCGGCTATCGGCATCTGATACTCATCCTTCGGAGTGGCCGTGTTTAGATCCCTGAAATCAATACATACTCGTATCTTGCCGCTCCCTTTCTTCTCTACAGACACAATGTTAGCGACCCATTCTGCGTACCTGCATGGCCTAATAAATCTAGCTTTGAGCAGTCACTCTACTTCTTCTTTAACTCAGTCATAGACGACCGAGTTAAAGCGACGAGGAGGCTGTTTATAAGGCCTAAATCAGGACTTGATAGGTAGCCGATGCTCCACGAGCTCACGGCTTAGTCCCGGCATCTCTCTTTACTCCCGTGCGAAACAATCGACATACAATCGAAGCAACTTTATTACATCAGCCTTTTCATTAGGTTTTAAATGTTGGTTTACAAAAGTCAGCCTCGGGATGCTACCATCACCTATGTCAACTTCTTCTAAGGGATCGGCCGACACAAAACCTTGTCCTAATTTCTCTACTTCGCTAAAGTCCTCGATGGCTTTAGCAATACCATCTTTAGTAGACCGATACTGCTCTACACGAGACTTTAGCCAATCTAGATTACTCTTGCTAGACATGACTACTAATATAAGAACAGCCGTGCTACACCAGCCGGCTTTAAAGACACTAGTACAAAATGTCCTCCGGACACGCTAACAAAATCGTAATCCTAAAGATCTCTACCTGACAAACACTCTACCTTATTGTGAACAGCGTCAACTGATACATCGACCAATGCCACTTGGGCCAATGTATCTGCGGGAATGACTTCTACTTCATCATCGTCCCACTGAATTAGGCACTGGTGTAGAGTAGAAGGAATGCAGCAATCCACGTGAATCCAGTCACGCCCAAGCACCACGCTGTAGTTACCTTGTACATCGACGACGAAAAATGTTATTGGCAACGTCTTGTTGCCCACTCTCAACTTCATGAAGAGCACGCCCTTGGCCTCAGAACTATCGCCATTGAAACCGGTGAGCATCAAGTTAGTCTTCTTCAGATCATCCTTGTCCCTACCAAGTTTCTTCAACAGCGAGTAGGGCATCAGGTTAACAGTGGCACCACCGTCAACAAGCATCCAGGAAATCGGCTTTCCATCAATGTGACCTCTGATGTAGAGAGGCTTCAGATGGCCAGCCGAGTCCTCGGTCTTCTCAAAAATAGCATTGCGCGGGCCGAGGATTAATTGAGCAACCTCGGCCTCATCCTACGGTAGGGCAAACTCGGCGGGCAGCTTGATGACATTGATGTCCATCGCCTGGGGTGCAGGCTCCTCAGAGACAGGCGAGTAGTCGTCATCGTCATCGCTCGGACTAGGAGCCGGGTTGGTCATCTCAACCGGCTTCAACCTCCATACCTGTCTTGTAGTTGGTCGAGGGCGGATTTCTTCAAAAATAGCGTTGCGCTCGTCCTCGGCTTTCTTCTCGCGCATCTCCTATGCCCGTAGTCGTTGCAGACGTCTCTTTTGTGACTTGGACATGCCTGGAGGTGCCAAAGATGGTTGTGGCTTGGTGCTAGGTGCCACTGCCTAGTTCCTGTCAACTTTAGCCGAAGTGGTCCCGCCCACCTCGGCCTCGTGCACTCTGTATCCGGAGGGGCCTTCGCTGCAGACTCCGGATGTCGGACCGGCCTCGTCCGGCCGATCGGACTAGGCTCTAGTGCGGGCTCCGGCCGAAGAATTTTACTTACCTCCATCAGACTTCGGCGAAGGGTCCTTCAGGATTGGGACTTCCTAAGACCCTATTCTGACTGTGATAGCTTCGGACTCCCTATCTTCGTCCTCTTCGTGCCTGTATTCTTCGACTTCGCTCTGCACGGGCCGATTTGGAGGTACCATGGACAGCCTGTGGACGATGCTTCCCTCTGCTACGTCTGTTTGTCCCTGCCATTCATAATACTCCGAAGGAAAACAAGGCATAGAATTAGGTTGCGGAGGGTACTCCGGCTGTGATACATACGGAGCCCGCGGAGTCCCCGCCCAGTTGTACGGTGGAGGCATCGGTGGCTCTAGTGGCCTCGCTCACTATGAGCCGAACCCGTTACCCGGAGGGGGGTTCGATAGAGTCGACGGTGTCTCGGACCATATCAATGAGGGGTCCTACCAGGCCGAAGGTACGTTCGGACAGTGCGTGCCGAAGCCTCCTATCGAAGGGTTCATCTAGAGTGGTGCAGGGTTAAGCCATTGTGGGCCGAACTCGCTCTGCATGGGGTTCGGCCACTGGGGTCCGAAGCTGTTGTACGGGGGATTCAGCCATTGCGGTCCGAAGCCACCGTACGGAGTGTTAGGCCACTATGGCCCGAAGTCACCGTGCGGAGGGTCCGTCCATTGCGATCCAAAACCATCATGAGGGGGGCTTAGCCACTGTGGTCCGAAGCCACCCTCCGAATGCCTTGGGCCCATCGGCTGACTTAGTTTTTTAGCGCGGGGGCCTACTTCCTTGGCTTTTCTATGATGCTTGTTCAACAGCATCTTGTATGTTATCTTCGGCTTCTTGCGAGCCTTAGCCGAAGGGATGCTGATGTTTTCTTTCCACACTCCCACTTTGGGGTTCTTAGGTATGAGTGTGTGTGTGCGTGGTTCTCCGACAATTATCGCCTTCCCTCTATTCGACTCAGCCTGTTCTGGCCGAATCAACACCTTCTTCTCGCCGAGGTCAATGGCGTTGACGGGGAAAGGATCTTTGTCTAGCTTCATCTTTGGATTATGGTCTATTTTCAATCGTCCTTCTTCTATGGCCGATTGAACTTGCCGTTGAAAAACATTGCAGTCATTAGTATTATGTGAATGTGAATCATGCCACTTATAGTATGGATGTTTCTTCAATTCATCGACAGACAGCCAAAATTACCAAAATTGATATTTTGACAATTTTAACCATTGATGCCATTTTTTGCTATCAACACATGCCCCCTGTCTTTTAGTGAACTAAGTGAACTAAAAGCACAACGGGCTAAAGACGATACCTTCCATATCAGCCTTTCGACATCTTTTAAGTTGTTTGCCACACACTTGGGAAATTCCTTTTCAAGTATCTAGCATTCAAAGCTCTTCGAAACCACTCTCCCTGCAGAGATTCTAACACATATGCATTGCCAGGAGCGATTTCGGCTATTTTGAAAGGGCCTTCCCAACTAGGCGACCATTTACCAAATTTGGGACTCTGAGTGCCTAATGGTAAAATCGTCTTCCAAACCAGGTCACCCACTTGAAACGATTTTTGTTTAACCTTCTTATTGTAGGCTTTAGCTACTCTCCTCTTGTCTATTTCTATAGCTTCTAAATCCCTCAATTTCTTATCGGTCACTTCTTCTAGATTGTCTTTCAAAAGAGTTTCATACTCGTCGACTAATAAGTCGTCTTGCTGTAACACTCTTAAAGAGCCAAGATCTACTTCTACAGGTAGAACAGCTTCTTGTCCATACACTAACTCATATGGACTAACTTTGGTAGCACCGTGCTTTGCAACTCTACAAGCCCATAGTGCCTCGGCGAGCACCTCATGCCACCTTTTAGGGAATTCTTCAATTTTCTTCCTAATGAGCTTAATCACAGTTTTATTACTAGACTCGGCCTGACCATTGGCCTGAGCATAGTACGGCGAAGAGTTTATCAACTTAATACCATAATACTCAGCAAAATCCCTCACTTCCTTAGAAACAAATGAACTATCTTGATCTGTAGTCAGAGTTTGAGGAATACTGAATCTATGGATAATGTGGTTCAAGATAAAGTCAAGTACCTCACTGTGAGTCATGTTCTTGAGAGGTACGGCCTCGGTCCACTTGGTGAAGTAATTTGTTGCCATCAACACGAATCAATGCCCTTTTGAGGAAGGAGGGTGAATTGGCCGATGATGTCTAAACCCCACCTTCGGAACGGCCATGGCTTGACAATAGGGTTAAGTAATGAAGCAGGAGCTAATTGAATATTGCTGAACTTATGACACGCTTCACACCCTTTATAATACTTAAAACAATCCTCAGTCATAGTAGGCCAATAGAAACCCGCTCTTTTGAGCATCCAACTCATTTTCTGGGGCGACTGATGAGTGCCACAAAGTCCTTCATGGACTTCTCCCATAGCTACCTAGGATCGTTCATTGTCTAAACACTTTAGCAATATGCCATCAATAGTTCGGCGATATAGTGTATCATCTAGCAATACAAACTTAAATGCTTGCCGCCGAACTTTTCGATCAACCCTTTGGCTAGGGTCTCTCAAATACTGGACGATTGGAATTCTCCAATCACCCTTATGGGATTCGGAGGGTTTCGCTAGCTCACTACCTGAAAAATTATGTAGGCTACTGATTTCGGGGTGCCCCCCGAGCCCTTCTTGCTTCTGCCGAAGCCTGGCTGGACTGGCCGTGCGGAGCCCATCAGGCTGAAGCCCCCTGCTAGAGGGTCCGGGATCCCGAAGGCCCTCAATGTCTTGAGAACTTCGGCTCACGGTCTTCGGTGTGCTAGACCCTTCGGTGGGCGGAGTACTCCAGTCCCGGGACCTTAGCGCGCGGTAGTCTCCGGCAGCCGGAGGGGTCCGACTCGGAGGGTGCGCCTGCCCGAAGTCACTGGCTTCGGCATTGAGACCAAACATCGGCTTATCCCGTACAGAAAATTTTCCTCTTCTGACTTGGTAACCAGATGCTTGCTTAGCCAAATCATTTGTAATCGAATTGGCCTCTCTTGACACATGAGAAATTTTGAAGTCATCAAAAGTAGCAACTATGTCCAGCCACTTAACCAAGTAGTTGTTTAGCAAGCCATTAAAACATTGAGCACTCTTAGCCACTTGTTGTACTACAAACAGGGAATCACCATGTGCATGAACGTGTTTAACACCCATGGATTCTAATAATTCAAGCCCTAGTAGTAAAGCCTCGTATTCAGCTTGGTTGTTGGTAGAGGGAAATTCTAAGCGAGCCAAGGTTTCAAAGTGCACCCCGCTAAGTGATATGAGGACCACTACAATACCTTGGCCATTTTTGCAAGCTGAACCATCAAAGTAAAGTTTCCACGACATTACTTCAATCAAAGCAATATTGCCGCTCCAACCGACGTCTATGTGGTGATCAACTATAAGGTTGGCTACGATCTGGCCTTTCATAGCTCTTAGGGATTCATAGGCCAAATCATATTCGATCAAAGCGTAAGCCCACTTTCTGATTCTTCAACTTAGAATCGGCTTTTGCATCATGTGTTTAATAACATCGGTTTGTCAAACGACAACACATGTAGTAGGGAGAAGATAGTGGCGCAATTTGGTACACGCGTAGTAAAGTGATAAACATAAACGGTCCACAAACGCGTACCTAGTCTCGGCGTCCAGCAGGCGGCAGCTCAGGAACGTGATGATTCACTCTTTTCCTTCTACCTCCTGGGTTAGCACGGCCCCGATCACACTATCTTCAGCAGCGATGTATAGCCGAAACGGAATCCCGGCTTTGGGTGCTCTCACCACGGGCGGCGATGACAAGCAATCCTTGATTTTCTCAAAGGCGCTTTGCTGGCTTTCCCCCCAAGTAAACCCGGCCTCGTCTTTTAGCCAGAGTATGTGGACAAAGGCGTCAATCTTGCTGGCAAGTTAGATATAAAGCGACGCAAATAATTCCTCTTGCCTAGCAACTTTTGCACATCTTTTTTGCATGTCGGCGCCGTAACGTTTCTAATTTTCCCAAGCCTCCTAGGATCAATCTCTAGGCCTCTCTCATGAATCATGAAACCTAAGAACTTACCTGCAACTTTCAAATCGGCTAAATGGTTTCCCATAGCGTCTGATTTGACTACAACATCATCAACGTAAACTTCTAACATAACTCCTAGCAAGTCATGAAGATCAAGTTCATAGCACGTTGATACGTGGCACCACCATTTTTCAAACTAAAAGTCATAACGACCCACTCGAATAAACCGACAAAACCAGGGCATCTAAAGGCAATCTTGTAGACGTCCTCTTCGGCCATAAAGATTTGATTATAACCTGCATTGCCAACAAGAAAACTTAGTACCTTGTGTACTGAAGCATCGTTGATTAGCATGTCAGCTATCGGCATCTGATACTCGTCCTTCGGAGTGGCCTTGTTTAGATCCCTGAAATCAATACATACTCGTATCTTGCCACTCCCTTTCTTCTCTACAGACACAATGTTAGCGACCCATTCTGCGTACCTGCATGGCCTAATAAATCTAGCTTTGAGTAGTCACTCTACTTCTTCTTTAACTCGGTCATAGACGACCGAGTTAAAGCGATGAGGAGGCTGTTTATAAGGCCTAAATCAGGACTTGATAGTTAGCTGATGCTCCACGAGCTCACGGCTTAGTCCCAGCATCTCTCTTTACTCCCATGCGAAACAATCGACATACAATTAAAGCAACTTTATTACATCAGCCTTTTCATCAGGTTTTAAATGTTGGTTTACAAAAGTCGGCATCGGGATGCTACCATCACCTATGTCAACTTCTTCTAAGGAATCAGCCGACGCAAAACCTTGTCCTAATTTCTCTACTTCGCTAAAGTCCTCGATGGCTTTAGCAATACCATCTTTAGTAGACCGATACTGCTCTACACGAGACTTTAGCCAATCTAGATTACTCTTGCTAGACATGACTACTAATATAAGAACAGCCGTGCTACACCAGCCGGCTTTACAGACACTAGTACAAAATGTCGTCCAAACACGCTAACAAAATCATAATCCGAAAGATCTCAACCTGACAGACACTCTACCTTGTTGTGAACAGCGTCAACTGATACATCGGCCAATGCCACTTGGGCCGAAGTATCTACGGGAATGACTTCTACTTCATCGTCGTCCCACTGAATTAGGCACTAGTGTAGAGTAGAAGGAATGCAGCAATTCACGTGAATCCAGTCGTGCCCAAGCACCACGCTGTAGTTACCTTGTACATCGACGACGAAAAATGTTATTGGCAACGTCTTGTTGCCCACTGTCAACTTCATGGAGAGAACGCCCTTGGCCTCAGAACTATCGCCGTTGAAACCGGTGAGCATCAAGTTAGTCTTCTTCAGATCATACTTGTCCCTACCAAGTTTCTTCAACAGCGAGTAGGGCATCAGGTTAATAGTGGCACCACCGTCAACAAGCATCCAGGAAATCGGCTTTCCATCAAAGTGACCTCTGATGTAGAGAGGCTTCAGATGGCGAGCCGAGTCCTCGGTCTTCTCAAAAATAGCGTTGCGCGGGCCGAGGATTAATTGAGCAACCTCGGCCTCATCCTACGGTAGGGCAAACTCGGCGGGCAGCTTGATGACATTGATGTCCATCGCCTAGGGTGCAGGCTCCTCAGAGACAGGCGAGTAGTCGTCATCGTCATCGCTCGGACTAGGAGCCGGGTTGGTCATCTCAACCGGCTTCAACCTCCATACATGTCATGTAGTTGGTCGACGGCGGATTTCTTCAAAAATAGTGTTGCACTCGTCCTCGGCTTTCTTCTCGCGCATCTCCTATGCCCGTAGTCGTTGCAGACGTCTCTTTTTTGACTTGGACATGCCTGGAGGTGCCATAGATTGTTGTGGCTTGGTGCCAGGTGCCACTGCCTGGTTCCTGTCAACTTTAGCCGAAGTGGTCCCGCCTACCTCGGCCTCGTGCTCTCTGTATCCGGAGGGGCCTTCGCTGCAGACTCTGGAAGTCGGACCGGCCTTGTCCGGCCGATCGAACTAGGCTCTAGTGTGGGCTCCGGCCGAAGAATTTGACTTACCTCCATCAGACTTCGGCGAAGGGTCCATCAGGATTGAGACTTCCTAAGACCCTATTCTGACTGTGATAGCTTCGGACTCCCTATCTTCGTCCTCTTCGCGCCTGTATTCTTCGACTTCGCTCTGCACGGGCCGATTTGGAGGTACCATGGACAGCCTGTGGACGATGCTTCCCTCTGCTACGTCTGTTTGTCCCTGCCATTCATAATACTTCGAAGGAAAACAAGGCATAGAATTAGGTTGCGGAGGGTACTCCGGTTGTGATACATACGGAGCCCACGGAGTCCCCGTCCAGTTGTACGGTGGAGGCATCGGTGGCTCTAGTGGCCTCGCTCACTATGAGCCGAACCCGTTACCCGGAGGGGGGTTTGGTAGAGTCGACGGTGTATCGGACCATATCAATGAGGGGTCCTACCAGGCCGAAGGTACGTTCGGACAGTGCGGGCCGAAGCCTCCTATCGAAGGGTTCGTCTAGAGTGGTGCGGGGTTAGGCCATTGTGGGCCGAACTCGCTCTGCATGGGGTTCGGACACTGGGGTCCGAAGCTGCTGTACGGGAGATTCAGCCATTGCGGTCCGAAGCCACCGTACGTTGTGTTAGGCCACTATGGCCCGATGTCACCGTGCGGAGGGTCCGTCCATTGCGATCCAAAACCGTCATGAGGGGGGCTTAGCCACTGTGGTCCGAAGCCACCCTCCGAATGCCTTGGGCCCTTCGGCTGACTTAGTTTTTTAGCACGTGGGTGTAGGACCGAAAGAAGCGACCAGAGGGGGGGTGAATGGGCGCCTAAAAATTTCTTGCTAAACTAAAATCTAATCCCAACACCGAACATAAACTTAAACAGACAATTAATATTAGCAAGTACTAGAATTAAAGTTGTCTAGCTTAAAAATGATCAGTATGCTAATTAAAATGATATTAAAACTAAACTAGACAGAAATACTGCAATAAATAAGATTTGGCACTAGAAATATTTAATAACGTCCGCAGAATACTTAAATAAAAACTTGAAATAATAAAATCTCAGTCTAGAAATAAAATACTAATCAAATGAATAGATATAGGATCATTAAAAATTAATTCAGAACTCAACCTAAAATATCGCATATAAAAGCTAGTGTAAAAATATAACTGCAACTAATAATTTTTTCTTTTTTTTATATGAGCAAATTATACAAATAAAAATTAATACGAGATAACTAATAAAATTTAACAGATTAAATATAAGAAAACAAGATTTCGAAATAGATAATTTTTGCCTAATTAATTAATTAATGGATGATTATCTCTAAAAATTGATCTACTAAAAAATAGGAGATTGAACCACTTACCTGTGCATCTCGGTTTGCGTGCGTGTGAAAGCTCTTGTGCGCCTTGTCTTCCCGTCCCGCCGTGGAGAGAAAAAATTGATTTGCTGGCCTGTTTTTCTACCTTCTCACCGGAACAAGCTTTATGCAGGATGGCCACAGCCTTTGGCCGTCGCTGAGCTCGCAGAAAATCACGCCGCTGCACGCTGCTGCACGCGCTTGCCGCTCACGCGTCCAGAAGCCTTTTTGTGGCAGCCAAAAGCTTGCCGGCCAGCCAGCTTCTAGTGCTGAAGTCTCCCCTGCGTGGATTGCCGTGCGAAGACCAAAACAGGAGAAGAAGCCAGGCGCTTAGCGCAGATGCACCGGCCTTACCTCGAACCGCGTGCCGCCGGCCAACAGAAAAATTGAAGACGACGAAGTTTGTTTTGGACTGGAGATTAATCTATTCAAAACAGTCATCTGTCCCCAAGGGCATAGGGGCCTATTTATAGGCAAATCCTAATACATGAAAAGACTACTTTACCCTCGGGTAAAATAAACTGACTTTAAAATAAATTCTGAAAAATACTAAAATATTCTTAGAAAAATTAACTGACTCGAATAAAAATATTCTACACTTAAAAACTAAATATTAATATCCTAAAAATGAATTAATGATAGATTGTCAGTTTTACGCCGAAACTGACAAAGCGTCCACCGTCTTCGCACCGGGTACCCGGATTGGGCCGACCCGACCCCGCAGCTCCCTCAGCCCGGCAATCGCTCGCCGCCCGTGTACCTGAGTCAAACCCAGTCAACAGACCAGTGGATCCTCTGCCGCTCCTAGCCATGTACCCGGATTGGGCCAGCCCGACTCCGCGGCTCCTCTACCCGGCCGTCGCTCACTGCCCGTGTACCTGAGTCACATGCACCTCAGACTCGGCAGGTCTTCATCTCTCTCTTCCTTTGACTTCCGTTGACAATCACTCATCATATCTGGAATATCAAAACCATATTCTTCAACATGGTTTCTCAATCTCCCCCTTGATGAGTGCATTGTCAACACCCTCTTCAGCTCATCTCCAGAACTTGCAAAACAAGTGGAAACAAGAAAACAAAACAAAAGAAAATAGAAGAAGGAAAATAAAAGTTTAACCCTAATGACCAAAAGCTAAATAGAAGCAAGAAAAACAGTCATTATGGTTAACCAAAAAATAAAACCTCAAAAACAAGTGCAAATCTCAAAATTACCAACAAGAATAAACTCCCCCTGAAATAAATCCCAGAGAAAGCCAAAAATATATCCAAAATTTCTCCCCCTTGTTGACAATTGGACTCATCAAGTGAGACTAAATGCACTTTAAAGAGACATAAACACAAACTCCCCCTGAAATGCAGCTCCCCCTCAAAATATGCCATGAATGCAGATGGGGTGCAGGTGGAGTGTGAAAAGCATGCTTCTTAGATATGATTGACTGCTATTACAACGTCTAACAGGTATAGCAAAAGATATACTGTCTAAGATACATGACATGATCAGTGCAATAGATGATATCTTAAGAAAGTCATTAGCACGCATTTTTCGATTTTTGCAAAACAAAAGCATCACCACATTTTCTAGTTAACAAGCAAAGTAAAGCATGATATGCAAAAGCTAACTGATATCTACCAAGATAAGCATTGTCCAAAACAAAGTGCTTCAGCAAACTTGTCATCTTTTTAAATTTTTCAGACTTTTTCTTTATATTTTTCATTTCTGCCAAGGGTTATTTGCATGTCAAACCTTATGCTAACCGACCAAGTCAAGCCTAGGCCAGACTGGACCATCAGAAGCTTAAGACATTGGTCTTGGCATACATTACACTGTCTTAGTTCATACCAAAGTGCTATGGTAAGCAGTCCAGAACAATGCAATGCGACAAAACAAACCCACTTGGATCTTTTCTGATAATCATAAAAATGCATAAATTTTTATTTTTTTGAATGTTTATCATTTTTATAGCACATTTTTCATATTTAAAGCATATAGATGTCCAAGTTGCATATCTGCATCTAAGTAAGGATCTAGCTATAAGGCATGTAAAAGATAGCGAAAGCATTCAGCCTACACATGCTAGTTACCAGAAGCAATGGTGATCATTTTTCAATTTTAAAACATAAAAGCCATGCATATGACAAATATCAGATATATCATGTGAACTGAAACAAAAACATGATCATCGACAAGTAATCAAAAACATATACTAGCTAGAGAAAGTAAAACAGATTAATCATATAACAGAAGCAAGCTCAAAATGTGGTTGATGATTATGCATGATATGAACGCACACACAAAAAGACTCAATAAAAATAAAGAAGGAAAAACTGATACCAATGAAAAGGTGACTCAAAATATCCTAAAAAAGATACACAACTCCCAAAACACGATCAATAATCATGAGTGGGATCAAACGGTCCAATGCCAGGTTTAGTAAAAGTGTTGAACCAGTGTCGAGCCATCTGCGCGTATGTAGGAAAGCAAAAGGAATCATATGAGTCTGGACTGAAGCGCGGATCAAAGCGCGGTCCTCTGTTCTGCCTAAAATCATGGTCGCGAGATCCAACAACGTATCCATGACGATCTGGAACTCTGTCGGAACGGAAACCACCATCCGAAGCACGGTAGTGAAAACCGTCTCCTCTACCACCACCTACACGACGTGACCTGGCCTCTAGCCTCTCTCCACGTCGAGGGACTCTCTGCCTACCACCCTGCTGGTAGAACTGCTCCTGCCCACCTCGAACTCTCTCTGCTCGCTCAACCCGCTTCCTCCTGAAGCAAAACTCCTCAAGATGCCCGTCTCTCTGACAAAACTCACAGTGATAGGTAGGCTTCTTGGAATGTTGTTGTGGCTTAGGGTTCTTAGGCTTGGTGGTGTTGGGTGAAGCATCTTTGGTGTGAGAGGGTCCAGGTAAAAAATCAAGAGAGGTGTGTAGAGTTTTAGGCTTAGGAATCCATATCTGCTTCTTAGGTGGAGCTTTAGGTTGTTCTTGAATCACTCCATCCTTGGGCTGACTATCCTTAAAGGACTCAGTGGAGTGAGTCTTGGGATATCTCTGTTCGGGAGTCATCTTACTCCACTCCACCGCACGGCTAATGGCGCTCTCAAAATCAGCCTTGGTATATGTGTAACCTACCCCAAAACCATCTTGTCTCTTGAACTGCTGGATCATCATGCCGAGTTGTGGCTCTTTAGCACTGATCCAACTCAGGATTGAACGGAGGTAAAAGTTCTCGTTCTGAACATCAGCTAGCTCCTCTCTCAAAGAAGCTAACACCTCCACCTGAGACAAACAGATCTCACACTCTTTATCAACTTCGATAGACTTCTCAGCTTTTAGCTTGATCAACTCCATTCTAATGGATAGGCAGTTCTCACAAACAATGGATGGAACTGACAAGGTCTCAAGCTCTAGCTTAGTCTGCTCCAACTCAGCTCTCACTCCAGCTAACTCGCACAACTGCTCATTACTCTTGGCTCTCAGCTCAGCTATACTAGCTAAATGGGATGGGCACTCTACACAAGGTGCGACGATAGTGGCATGAGCATCTTTTAGCTCCTGCCGAGCGCTCTCAAGCTCAGTGGCCAAAGCGTCGCTCTCATCTACTCTCTCTGTGTACCTGGACTTGAGAGTCGTCAGGTCACACAACAGCACCTCACAGTTAGGGCACTCACCACTATCACCCAAGCAAGGGGAAGAAGACAAACTCTCAATCTTGTCATTCGCCGTGGCTAGCTCACTCTCAAGTTCATCTATCCTCTTCTTAGCCCCTCTAAGCAGTTTCTCCCGATACTTCAACTCCTGACTGTTCTGTTCTAATAAATTAACAACTTCTTGCTCATAGGATGATACCTTCTCATCGTCGTCGTCGTCGGAGTCATCGGAGGAGTCCTTTTCTTTCTTCTCCCCAAGAGCCATTGAACAGAAGCTCTCGGGGGGTCTTCGGCTGTCACGTGAGCGTCTCTTCGGCTTGTCCCCGAAGCCCATGAAACAGAAGCCCGCCGGATTGTCCCTGTCCTTCCCCTTCCTGATCACGATCTCTTCATCACTTGAACTTGAAGACGAGGAGGAGGACGAGGACCTCTTGGAGTATCTTTTCTCCATCTCGGCGAAAAAGGTCTTGTCTCGCTTCTTGTTCTCACGCCTGTAATCCTTTAGAGCCTTTCGAAAAAATCTTGTCTTGGGCTTACCCTTTGTGGAATTGTCGTACTTGCCGGAGTTGTAGGAGTTGCCGCTGGTTCCCTTCTTGTAATTCTTCTGCTTGGGGCAGTCGGCAATGAAATGACCTGGGTCACCACACTAAAAGCATCCGGATTTTGTGCCGTGTCTCTTAAACATTCGCTTATCATAGACACGTCGCACCCGGTTGTTAAACATGCACAAATCATCATCTCCTAGAGTATCAAGTTGTTCCTCGGAGATAGACATCAAGGAAAAAGCAGTACAACTCATGGCATTAGGATCAGCCGACGGTGTCGCAAGCGCTAGAGTCTTTGAACCAGAATCAGTGAGATTTGATCTCAACTGAATATCGACCTCTGAGGCCTTGAGCTTACTAAAAAGCTCTGCGATGGTCAAGGTATCGTAAGACGCGCTCTCAACAATAGAAGAAACCTTGATCTCCCATATCTTAGGGTCCAAGGTATGAAGAACCTTAAGCGCCTGTTCATGATCTGAGACCAGCTGATCACGCTCGGCCTTGTTGACGCGAAGCTTGTTTATGATCGATTGAAAACGACCAAACAAGACCTCAACAGTCTCACCCGGCTTCTGTGAGAAATTTTCATACTCACGCCGGTAGGTCTGATATAGTCTAGCCTTGACCTGAGCTGTCCCCTCATGGTGTGCCTGGAGGGTAGCCCAGATCTCTCTAGCAGTGGTGAGATGGCTAACACGCTCGAACTCACTAGGACCTAGACCAGAAAATAAAATGTTCACCGCCTTACTATTATTTTGATGCTGGGTAATTATATTTTCAGCAGTATCCGCAGCAATAGTTGTAATGGTGAAACTAGGATGAACACAAATCTCCCATATGTCCGAGCTATGGCTCATAAGGTATGCTCGCATGCGAGTCTTCCAATAAGTATAGCCAAAAGCCTCTAGGGATGGCATTTTACCAGAAGACGCCATGGTCACTACCTAGGTTTTGAATCGGTTAAGATATTAGAAAAACCTAACCTTGCTCTGATACCACTTGTAGGACCGAAAGAAGCGACCAGAGGGGGGGGTGAATGGGCGCCTAAAAATTTCTTGCTAAACTAAAATTTAATCCCAACACCGAACATAAACTTAAACAGACAATTAATATTAGCAAGTACTAGAATTAAAGTTGTCTAGCTTGAAAATGATCGGTATGCTAATTAAAATGATATTAAAACTAAACTAGACAGAAATATTGCAATAAATAAGATTTGGCACTAGAAATATTTAATAACGTCCGCAGAATACTTAAATAAAAACTTGAAATAATAAAATCTCAGTCTAGAAATAAAATACTAATCAAATGAATAGATCTAGGATCATTAAAAATTAATTCAGAACTCAACCTAAAATATCGCATATAAAAGCTAGTGTAAAAATATAACTGCAACTAATAATTTTTTCTTTTTTTTATATGAGCAAATTATACAAATAAAAATTAATACGAGATAACTAATAAAATTTAACAGATTAAATATAAGAAAACAAGATTTCGAAATAGATAATTTTTGCCTAATTAATTAATTAATGGATGATTATCTCTAAAAATTGATCTACTAAAAAATAGGAGATTGAACCACTTACCTGTGCATCTCGGTTTGCGTGCGTGTGAAAGCTCCTGTGCGCCTTGTCTTCCCGTCCCGCCGTGGAGAGAAAAAATTGATTTGCTAGCCTGTTTTTCTGCCTTCTCACCGGAACAAGCTTTATGCAGGATGGCCACAGCCTTTGGCCGTCGCTGAGCTCGCAGAAAATCACGCCGCTGCACGCTGCTGCACGCGCTTGCCGCTCACGCGTCCAGAAGCCTTTTTGTGGCAGCCAAAAGCCTGCCGGCCAGCCAGCTTCTAGCGCTGAAGTCTCCCCTGCGTGGATTGCCGTGCGAAGACCAAAACAGGAGAAGAAGCCAGGCGCTTAGCGCAGATGCACCGGCCTTACCTCGAACCGCGTGCCGTCGGCCAACAGAAAAATTGAAGACGACGAAGTTTGTTTTGGACTAGAGATTAATCTATTCAAAACAGTCATCAGTCCCCAAGGGGATAGGGGCCTATTTATAGGCAAATCCTAATACATGAAAAGACTACTTTACCCTCGGGTAAAATAAACTGACTTTAAAATAAATTCCGAAAAATACTAAAATATTCTTAGAAAATTAACTGACTCGAATAAAAATATTCTACACTTAAAAACTAAATATTAATATCCTAAAAATGAATTAATGATAGATTGTCAGTTTTACGCCGAAACTAACAAAGCGTCCACCGTCTTCGCACCGGGTACCCGAATTGGGCCGACCCGACCCCGCAGCTCCCTCAGCCCGGCAATCGCTCGCCGCCCGTGTACCTGAGTCAAACCCAGTCAACAGACCAGTGGATCCTCTGCCGCTCCTAGCCATGTACCCGGATTGGGCCAGCCCGACTCCGCGGCTCCTCTGCCCGTGTACCTGAGTCACATGCGCCTTAGACTCGGCAGGTCTTCATCTCTCTCTTCCTTTGACTTCCGTTGACAATCACTCATCATATCTGGAATATCAAAACCATATTCTTCAACATGGTTTCTCAGTGGGCCTACTTCCTTGGCTTTTCTATGATGCTTGTTCAACATCATCTTGTATGTTATCTTCGGCTTCTTGCGAGCCTTGGCCAAAGGGATGCTGATGTTTTGTTTCCACACTCCCACTTCGGGGTTCTTAGGTATGAGTGTGCGTGTGCGTGGTTCTCCAACAATTATCGCCTTCCCTCTATTCGACTCAGCCTGTTCTGGCTGAATCAACACCTTCTTCTCGCCGAGGTCAACGGCGTTGACAGGGAAAGGATCTTTGTCTAGCTTTATCTTTGGATTATGGTCTATTTTCAATCGTCCTTCTTCTATGGCCGATTGAACTTGCTGTTGAAAAACATTGCAGTCGTTAGTATTATGTGAATGTGAATCATGCCACTAATAGTATGGATGTTTCTTCAATTCATCGACAGACGGAATGACTTGGCCTTTAGGCAACCTAAGAAGCTGGTTCTTTGAGAGAAAATGAAATATTTTATTACACTTAGTTATGTCAAATGAGTACTTGACCTCACTAGGCTGATTCTTTGTGGGAGATGGTCGTAACTCAGATCACGTGATGGGTTTACTCTTAGCGTTCCAAACCCATTCGGCCGTGTACATGTCGGTCGAATCCTCCTATTCTGACTCCTCCGCATCGGAGTCTTCCATGACGTGGATTTCAACCCTAGGCTTGTTAAGCGTCTTAATAAACTTTTTATCTTTGTCTCGGCCTTCCTGGTCCAGAGCCTGCTGCAAGACTTGGCTAACCTCCAAAAAGTTCTGGTTGTCTAATCTTTATTTAATCTCAGAATGCAACCCATTAAAAGCTAGTTCCGCAAAATCCCTTTCTAAAATACTAAGGCTGAAACATCGGTTTCTAGTATCCCTAAAACGCTTGATGTACTCAGAGACATTCTCGTTAGATTTCTGCCTAACCGATGTCAAGTGTGAAAGCCTAAGTTCTGTCTCGCCTATGTAAAAGTAATCATGGAATTTTTGTTCCAATCCATCCCACGTCTGAACAGAGTTCGGTGGGAGCGCCGAAAACCAAGTGAAAGCGGTGTCGTATAGCGAGAGAGAAAATAGTCTAATTTTTAGAGCGTATGTCACGCTAGCTTCTCCACACTGTGCTAAAAATTAGCTAACATGATCTAGTGTGGTTTTTCTACCCTCGCCGTTGAACTTAGTGAATTCGGGGATTCTATAGCCGAGGGGTAGGGTATTGTATCGAAATGATCGGGATATGGCTTACGGTAAACCCTAAGCCGACCCCTAGGCATGAAGCCGGCGCATTCCCTAAATAGTGCGCGGATTCGCTCCTTTAGGTCATCTTGGCCTGCTGCCTGTGCACGTATCTCGTGCGGGGGCGCGACACGCGGCGGGATATCGGCGTGTCGGCCATGGGCCTCTTCCCTACTCGCTAGCTATGCGACATGCTTGAGCCTAGGTGCCTGTGCGTTTGGCGCGGGCATCGTGGGCAGGACTGGTACTGGCGTAGGTGGTGGTGGTGCCTGGTACGTGGTGCTAGTTTGGCCGTAAGCATAATGACTAGTCTCGGCCATGGGTGTTGAGGCTGGAGACGTAACAGTCTTGCCAATGCTACCGTCAGTTCTGCTATACACATGATTTGCCGGAGGTACACTAGCAATAGGGACTAGTGGTACGGCCTCAGTAAAGCCGAACCTTCTAAGAGTTGCCTCTACTTGGGAGCTAACTGCCAAATTTAAACGGTTGGCTAGCGAAGCGCTAATGTCCTGATCTACTGATGCGGCTCTTTTTTGCTCAATCTCTAATAAAGATAAACGAGGCGATATGGGTGTTACCTGGATCCGAGCAAGGTCGGGGGCGATGATGTCGCGCTTGATGAAGCCCGCGTGTGTCTTGACGTAGACCCCAAGAATCATGTCTTGGAGCGCCTTCAACTTTTCCTTGATCTCTGCTCAGTCTTCTACGGGAATATCTTCAAGAGTAGGTGTTAGGATGTTGTGGTTGTCGATATCCGTGCCTCCTATGATGTCCATCGGCGCTGTAGATGTATTAGTCATTGTACATGTACCGGTGGTTGATGTAGACGTACCCGTCATGTTGGCATAGCTTCTCCCTAGTGGAGTCGCCAAAAAGTGTGTTGACACGAAAACGTGCCCCGCACTTGTGTCAGTTTGACGATCCAAAAGTGTGCGGATACTTAGGGACAAGCCTAAGCGTAACACAACACCAACGACGTGTTCCGACTACCCTTAGCCGTGGTAAGGGGGTGGAGTCACCAGGCAATCAGATCACACAAAATAATCTAATTAGCCAAAAGAAATATATTAAACAGAATAAATCAGCAAACCGGTCAGAGCCTGTATGCTTCGAAGTATAATGCGAAGGGGGTCTCCGAAGTGTACCTTCGGCGTCTAATGCGAAGTGTCCCGCCGAAGGGTACCTTCGGCATTCGGTCTGACCCAGCCGAAGATGAACTCCTAACAGATCTGGACGTGACAATCACCTACGAACAACGGGGTTCGGCGTGAAGTCTCTGATACAGTAAGATACAGAATAATGACTTAGACGCAATGCATGAGCGCGACCTCGTCTCGAGCGGAGTACGAGCATGGCGAAGCCTGTCGTGACGAAGTCTATTGGCGAAGCATGCGGTCGAAGCAGCAGTCTCACCGAAGGGTGTTCTAGCGACCTCCGAAACCAATCTCTCAGATCCGGACACCTCCGAAGAAGTAGCTCCAAATGTGGAAACCTGCAACAGAGTGGATTCCAAGTACCAATTCGGCGTGAGGACTGAATTCTGCTAAGTGTTGCACTAGTGGCGAAGGTAGCAATCTGTTACGTAGATTAGCGGATACTTCACAGGCGAAGTAACAAAGCGATACCAATCTATTACACAGATTAGCGGATACTTCACAAGCGAAGTAACAAGGATTACCACTATTCCGAACTGGCCATCGGAGGGCTTCCAGGCAAACCCACGAAGAATACAGAAAAGTAAAGATAAAGTAAATGTGATTCAAAGCTAGGCTTTGTGGTTGATTTTGTCAGGGGGGCCTCTGAACTGGCTTCTCCTCTATACTTATAGGGGCTAGACCTCTAATATGCTATAATTCGGCTAAATAGAGATAAACACTTAGCTGGAATCGGCTCCAACTCTATCTCTGCCCGAAGTGGGCCTTCAGCCAAGACTGCTCCTTAGGACGAAACCTCGGTGAGGTGGGCCTCTGAAGGCCTCCTGGTCGAAGGCCGTGGGATGGCTGGAAGCTTCAGGAGCCCATAGCCCAATGGTCCTTCGGCCCTATAGGGCTTTGGCCTGACCCAGGACATGTGTATTTTCGGCCCAAATTACCAAAATTGATATTTTGACAATCTTAACCATTGATGCCATTTTTTGCTATCAACACCCACGGACGGTGCCAACTGTGGGCGTAGAAGACTAGACCAACAGGTTTCGAAGATGTTTTGGAATAGGAGATTAGGCTTAGAGCTGTATTCTTGGATCAAGTGTTTTCTGTCTTTACAATGCGGAGAGGGGGGAGTATTTATAGTGGATCCCTATAGTGGCCCAATACTTCCAGACCCTCTGACAGTAGTACTACATGCAATGACCCTATAGTATAGGCAAAGGGCACAGCCCCGAGAGCCTGTCAGCTGCTCTGGGCACGGCTGCAATGACAGTCACTGCACAAGCGAACGCGAACCTACCGCCAGACTAGCTTGACTAGACTGGTCTCGGTCTCCCGCCTTGGTGCCGAGGCCGCAGTGCCTGTCGGAGACGCGCCTCTGGCCTTCGGTCAGCTCCCTAGGCTCGGACGCCTCCTGGATTCGGATCCTCAGTCGAGGTGGGTGTCCCCTCCTCCTCCGTTGTGGACCGGGGGCTCTCTTCCAAAGGGGGTCAGATGTTGTTCGACCTCTGTACTGTTCTGCTTTGGAGCCACCAGCTTCGCTGGTCACCATCCTGCGGAGCCCCTTCTTCAAACTTCACTCCGCATTTTTCGCGCTCCTAAGCACCATTGGGATTTTATCCCCCAACACCCACCATCGATGATCGAGAACCATTGTAGGTGCATCTATTGGAAAGAGCATCAATACTTAATTTTCTAAGGGAAACTATTCTATCAGGGTAACAATTCCTATCGCACACGCGACATGAAAGAATAATATGATAGGAACATAAGTAAGAAACATAGGCAATCAAAATTTCTGTGACATGATATGGATCTTCTCATGGTGATCTCCATCTCGATGGTTCCCATCATTGTGCTTCGGACCTCCATGAACATCTATTAATCAATTACAAATAATAGAACCTATTCTAGTTACAAGAGTCGAAACATCATAGGTCGACACGTAAGTCGTACAACCATTGAACAATCTTGGGTTCTCAAATCCATGACGCGTAGGCCATATCAATTACATTTGTGAATCTCATACATCTCACAAATCCATACCAGTCACAACATTCTTTGCAAAAACAAGTGAGAAACCAAGGGTTTGTTTCGGAGTCTGTGATGAGCGGTTGACATATTTTATCCTCTGGTTTCGAAGGGGTACCTCCGAAGGGGTTCGGAGGTTGTGTCACCAAAGGGTTCGGTGGGTACGATTGCTGCAGCTGTTGTAGCGGAGTGTGACTATCGGAGGGGTCCGACAATACACAATGACTTGGTTGTACCGAAGGGTTCGGTACTTTGGGCGGTACACCGGAGTGTGTACCGGAGGTTGTTTACCCGGAGAGGTCTCTGGGGTACTAGATACACTTTTCTGTTTATCTGTGGTGCGCAGGTGACTTTGGAGGCGATGGACAGTTCACAGCAAGTGAACCTGGGTCACGCGGGACGTTTGATGCCAGGCGAGCGGGGAGCTCGGTCACGAAGGCTTAGTGGGGTCGAGGTTGGTCCTCGGGTCAAGGTGCGCCAAGCGAACACAGAGAGTGCGGAGGCTAACTCCGATTGAAGCTACCCCGAGACGAAGTCCTCAGAGGCGAGGCACTTCGAAGGGTACTCCGAATGGAGTGACTTCGGAGTATGGTGGACAGTCCTCAGCAATGAGGCAAGGCGTTCGAAGTGTGCTCTGGATGGAGGCACTCGAAGGTTTACCCGACGGAGGTCTCAGAAGTCAAGGTGCATCAAAGGCATGGTCTGGGTGAGGTTCATCGAGGAGTGTGCTCGGGGAAAGACACTACGACGAAGTGCTCATGGAATGCTTCGTGCGGAGGCCTTGGACGAAGAAGGGACTTCGAAGGGTGGTACTCCGAAGGTGGGGCTTCAGAGTGTGGCTGACTTGAGGTACTTCGGTCATCCATGGCTTCGGTACACAGACTGAAGGAGTTTGAGCTGGGAGTAGCTGCGAAGCCGTGGTGGTCCACTCCATTGGTGATGTCGCGAAGGCTCAAGGGCTTTGATGGCTTTGTCTCAAAACCGTCACTGTATCGAAGGCTAACTTCAGTGAAGCGAAGGACGACATGCTCAAGGCTTCTCGCCGAAGCTACCGCAACCCTCACGTGCGAAGAGGGGCTTCAGAAGACTCCAAAACTGCAAAGGCTTATCGTGTCTGCTCTGCAAAAGCTGATGTTGTATCCTCTGTGAAGCTGACAAAAGAAGCCTCCAAATAAAGTAGACTACCATCTGTACCCCCTATCTGAGAGAGACAAAAACAGTGTAAACCTAGGGGTAAAGTAGTCTAATCATAGGGCTGAATAGTGCCTATAATAGTGGAGGCTAGCTAGGCAAGAGTAGCACTTTGAGCAGCCATTTTAGAACTCCTGTGCTAGCTGCCATTCTCATGTATTCATCCCGTGAGTTCTTTTTGTGTTCCCTGTTCAAGAAATGAAACTTTGATTCTATTCTCATTTTCTACTTGAACTTGTATGTCTGCTTTGCACTATATGTTTTGATCTTGTTGATCTCCACTTCTTCCTGGTTCAAGTTTGTGGACTCGTTCTCTTTTGGAAAAGTGTGTGAGTGATCTGTGCTTGTGAAGTGTGTGTTCGCTCTGTGTAAACTGGAGGCTATTCCTCTCTGATTACTAGAGAATCACTGTCCATGGCTTAACTCGAAGCCTGATTTCTTCCCTATCAAAGTCCTCAACGCAGTGTGTTCTGTGTGAGTTTAGACCTTCGGAGTACGAAGCCTAGTACCAGTTGCTAGTGCAGAGTATATGGTCGAAGTCCTCAGAGGGAAGTCACCTCTTGCGAACGGTGAAGTGCGAAGTCTGCTCGAAGGAACCCAGTGTGTGAAGCCTGCACTGACTTAACAGAGTTGAGTTTTTAGTTTTGTGGGTGGGGCAAAGTCTTCTTGACTTTGAACTTTTGCTCCTTGCGAAGCCTGGTTTTGGAGCTGTGAAATACCTCCGAACCAGAATTTCGAAGGTTGTGTTCAAAGCCTGTTCCGCAAAAGAAAAGAACTAAAACAGAAGGCTATTTTTAGCCTGAAATTTTAAAAGCTCCCATTCACCCCCCCTCTGGTCGCCGTTTTCGGTCCAACATGATTCGAGGACTTTTAGTCCGTTGGAAAATCTCTCCGGTCATGGTCGGCTTCGGCAATTGATTTCTTCGGACGTGGCCAGATTGGGTCATACCGAAGGACTCAAGGCATAATTTTTGGTAATTATCTACGTGCTCCTGCACCCCTACCCTCTGCTCATCGGTCAATGCTTCCAACGTAACCGAGATGATGTTACTGTTGTTGAGTTCGTCCGCCATGGTTGAGTCGTCTGAAGGTGGTCCCACCGAGCGTGCCAAAAAGGGTGTTGGTGTCGTTTTTGGTCACACGCATGGCTTGGGAGATCTGCTTAACTCAAGTGCAGGTCCTAAATTCTCAGGGTTCTGAGCGTGCCAATCAATTTGACCCAGCAACCAATAAGGTACAACAAAACAGTTAGTAGCAACGTCGATCGGCCGTTGAGCCAATGGACACGATATTCGCCGATACACGAGTATCAGTGAAGGTTCATCGGGAACGACTAGGCGATCGACCATGTTGACACGAAATCGTGCCCCCGCACTTGGGTCAGTCCGACGATCCAAAAGTGTGTGGATACTTAGGGATAAGCCTAAGCATAACATAACACTGACGTCGCGTTCCAACTACCCTCAACAGTGGCAAGGGGGGTGGAGTCACCAAGTAATTAGATCACATAGAAATAATCCAATTAGCCAAAAAGACATATATTAAATAAAATAAGCCAGCAAGCTGAACGGAGCCTAACTGATTCGAGCTGTACTGTGCGAAGTGGTTCACTGAAGGGGGCCTTCGGCGTCTGATGCGAAGGGTATTGCCGAAGGTAGCCTTCGGCATTCAGATCGATTTGACCGAAGGCAGGCTCCGAATATATCTCGGCGCGAAATCAGCTCCGAACAGCGGGGTTTGGTGCGAAGCCTTTGACACAACAAAATATCCCAAACGCAATGCACTAGCGTGACTTCGTCCTGATCGGAGCACAAGTGTGGTGAAGCCTGCTGCGGAGCATGCTGGCGTGCGGGACTTGGTAAACCGACAACAGCATGACGGCCCGACATGGGTAGTCGAAGCAAGGATCCCGTCGAGGGGTGTTCTGACAGCCTCCGAAACTAGCTTTCTAGCTTCAAACACCTCCGGCGAAGGGGCCCCGAGAATGAAAACCTGCAAACAGAATAGGGATCAAGTGCCAATTCGGCCTTGGGACCGAATCTACTAAGTATCGTAGTAGTGCAACGAAGGTAGAAATCTATTACATAGATTGGCAGATACTTCACAGGCAAAGTAACAAGTCGATAGCAATCTGTTACATAGATTAACGGATACTTCACGAGCGAAGTAGCAAGGCTTACCACGGTTTTGGCGTGGCCGGCGGAGGGTTTCCAG
This sequence comes from Zizania palustris, assembly GCA_019279435.1. NCBI lineage: Eukaryota > Viridiplantae > Streptophyta > Magnoliopsida > Poales > Poaceae > Zizania > Zizania palustris. The sequence continues at coordinate 23,167,363 of JAAALK010000085.1, read as the reverse complement.
GCAAACCCATGAAGGTTGCAGAAAGTAAATAAAAAGTAAAGGTACAGTTCAAAGCTAGGGCTTTGTGGTTGATTTGTGTTGGGGGTTTAATGAACCGGCCTCACCCCTATATTTATAGAGGCTAGTCTTCTTATCTCTAAGATTAATATGGTAAGATTTGGTCTAATCAAGCTTAGGGATAAAATTAGACAGAATCAGACTCAAACTCTATCTCTGAAAATCATCCCAAAGTGGGCCTTCGGCAAGGCCTACCGAAGCCTGCTCTTCGGACCGAAGCTTCGGCGGGGCAGGCCTCCGAAGGCCTTTGGGCCGAAGGTAATAGGCCGCTAGAAGGCTTCCAAAGCCCATGTTTGATGGGCCTCTAGGACGAAGGTAACAGGCTGCTAGAGGGCCTCTGAAGCCCAATGCTCGATGGGCCTTCGACCCAATAGGGCTTCGGTCTGATTCAGGAATTGTGTATTTTCGGCCCAAATTACCAAAATTGATATTTTGACAATCTTGATCATTAATTCCATTTTTTCTATCAACACATGCCCCCTGTCTTTTAGTGAACTAAGTGAACTAAAAGCATAACGGGCTAAGGATGATACATTTCATATCGGCCCTTTTGACACTTTCAAGTGCTTTGCCACACACTTGGGAAATATTTTTTCAAGTACCTGCCATTCAAAGATCTTCGAAACCTCTCTCCTTGTAGAGACTCTAATAAATATGCATTACCTGGAGCGATTTTGACTATTTTGAAGGGACCCTCCCAACTAGGCCACCTTTTGCCAAATTTGGGGCTCTTAGTGCCTAAGGGCAAAATCATCTTCCAAACCAAGTCACCAACTTGAAACAATTTTGGTTTAACTTTCTTATTGTAAGCTCTAGCTATTCTTCTTCTGTCTTTCTCTATAGCTTCTAAAGCCCTTAATCTCTTATCGGTCACTTCTTCTAAATTATCTTTTAAAATAGTCACATATTCATCAACTGATAAGCCACCTTGTTTAAGAAATCTTAGAGAACCAAGATCCACCTCTACGGGTAGAACGGCCTCTTGCCCATATACTAACTCATATGGACTAACTTTGGTAGTACCGTGTTTCGCAACTTTACAAGCCCTCAATGCTTCTGAAAGCACTTCATGCCACCTTTTAGGGAACTCTTCAATTTTCTTCTTAATGAGCTTAATCATAGTTTTATTACTAGACTCGGCCTGAACATTGGGCTGAGCATAGTATGGTGAAGAATTTATCAACTTAATACCATAAAATTCGGCAAAGTCTCTCACTTCTTTAGCAACGAATGAAGTACTTTAATATGTAGTGAGAGTTTGAGGAATACTAAATCTATGTATAATGTGCTTCAAGATAAAATCAGTTACCTCATTGTGGGTCATATTCTTGAGAGGCATAGCTTCAGTCTATTTGGTGAAGTAGTATGTCGCCATCAATATGAACTGATGCCCTTTTGAAGATGGAGGATAAATTTGGCCAATGAAGTCCAAGCCCCAACCTCGGAACGGCCATGGCTTGATAATAGGGTTAAGTGATGAAGCATGAGCTAGCAGAATATTACCAAAATTCTGACATGCTTCACATCCTCTATAATATTTAAAACAATCCTTAGTCATAGTCGGCCAGTAGAAACCTGCTATTTTGAGCATCCAACTCATTTTTTGGGCCGACTGATGAGTGCCACAAAGCCCTTCATGGACTTCTCCTGTAGCTACTTTGGACTGATCAGCATCTAAACACTTTAAGAGTACTCCATCAATAGTTCGGCGATATAATACATCATCTAGCAACACAAATTTAAACGCTTGTCGCCGAACTTTACGATCAACATTTTGATTGAGATTCCTTAAATACTGGATGATTGGGATTTTCCAATCATCCTTATGGATATCCCGAGGGTTTGCTAACTTCTTTCATAGAGTGATGTCTAAATTGCTAACTTCTGAGTGCCACTGGGTCTTTCCTGTTTCTGCCGAAGGTTGACTGGATCGGCCGTGCGAAGCCGATTAGAGCGAAGCCTTCCGTCGGAGGGGTCCGGTTCCCGAAGACTTCTATCATCCAGAAGGCTTCGGCGTGAGGGCTCCGGTGCGTAGGACCCTTTGGCGGATGATGTGCTCTGACATGAGGATTCCAGCACACTGCACCCTTTGGTGATCGGAGAGGTCCGATCCGAAAGGTCCGGCAAGCCTCACACCAGCCCGAAGTTTTTGGCTTCGGCAGTGAGTTCAAGCATTGGCTTTTTCTATACAGAAAATTTTCCTCTCTTGACTTGATAGTCAGATGCTTGCTAAGCCAAATCATTTGCAATTGAGTTGGCTTCTCTTGATACATGAGAAATTTTAATGTCATCGAAAGTAGCAACTATGCCTAAACATTTATCCAAGTAACTATTTAGCATGCCATTAAAACATTGAGCACTTTTATCTACTTGTTGTACTACTAACAAAGAATCGTCATGCACATGAACGTGTTTAGAACCTATGGATTCTAGCAATTCCAGTCCTATCAATAAAGCTTCATATTCAACTTGGTTATTAGTAGACGGAAATTCTAAACGAGCCGAGGTTTCAAAGTGCATTCCACTAGGTGATATGAGAACTACCTCGATACCTTGGCCATTCTTACAAGTTGAACCATCAAAATAAAGTTTCCATGGCACTACCTCAATTAGAGCAATATCGTCACCCCAATTGACGTCCACGTGGTGATCAACTATAAAATTAGCGACAATTTGGCCTTTCATAGCCCTTAGAGGTTCATAAGTCAAATTGTATTCAATCAAAGCGTAAGCCTACTTTCCGATTCTTCCACTTAGAATCGGCTTTTGCAACATGTATTTTATAACATCAGTTTGGTAAGCGACAATACATGTGCTAGGAAGAAGATAGTGACGTAATTTAGTACATGTGTAATAAAGTGATAAACACAAACGCTCCACAAACACATACCTCGTTTCGGCATCCAACAGGCGGCGACTCAAGAATGTGATGATGCACTCTTTTCCCTCCACCTCCTGGGTTAGCACGGCTCCTATCACGCTATCTTCTGCAGTGATGTACAACCGAAATGGAATTCTGGCCTTTGGTGCTCTCACCACGGGTGACGATGACAAGCACTCTCTAATTTTTCAAAGGCGTGTTGCTGACTTGCCCCCCAAGTGAACTCAACTTCACTCTTTAGCCGGAGTATAGGGTCAAAAGAATCGATTTTACCAGACAAGTTAAATATAAAGCGACACAAATAATTCATCTTGCCTAGCAATTTTTGCACATCTCTCTTGCATGTCGATGCTGCAAAGTGTGCTCTGGATGGAGGCACTCGAAGGTTTACCCGACGGAGGTCTCAGAAGTCAAGGTGCATCAAAGGCATGGTCCGGGTGAGGTTCATCGAGGAGTGTGCTCAGGGAGAGACACTGCGACGAAGTGCTCATGGAATGATTCATGCGGAGGCCTTGGACGAAGAATGGACTTCGAAGGGTTGTACTCCGAAGGTGGGCCTTTGGAGTGTGGATGACTTGAGGTACTTCGGCCATGCATGGCTTCGGTACAAGGACTGATGGAGTTTGAGTTGGGAGTAGCTGCGAAGTCGTGGTGGTCCACTCTCGAAGGTGATGGCGCGAAGGCTCAAGGGCTTTGATGGCTTCGGCTCAAAACCGTCATTGTATCGAAGGCTGACTTCGGTGAAGCGAAGGCCGATAGGCTCAAGGCTTCCTACCGAAGCTACCGCACCCCTCATGTGCGAAGGGGGGCTTCAGAAGACTCCAAAACTTCAAAGGTTGATCGTGTCTGCTCTGCAAAAGCTGATGTTGTCTCCGCTGCGAAGCTGATAAAAGAAGCCTCCAAATAAAGTAGACTACCATCTGTACCCCCCTGCCTGGGAGAGACAAAAACATTGTAAACCCTAGGGGTAAAGTAGTCTATTCATAGGGCTGAATAGTGCCTATAAATAGTGGAGGCTAGCTAGACAACAGTAACACTTTGAGCAACCATTTTAGAACTCCTGTGCTAGACGCCATTCTCATGTATTCATCCTGTGAGTTTTTTGTGTTCCTTGTTCAATTAATGAAACTTTGAACTTGTATGCCTGCTTTGCACAACAAGTTTTGATCTTGTTGATCTCCACTTCTTCCTGGTTTGAGTTTGTGGACTGGTTCTCTTTTGGAGAAGTGTGTGAGTGATCTATGCTTGTGAAGTGTGTGTTCGCTTTGTGTAAACTGGAGGCTAGTCCTCTCTGATTACTAGCGAATCATTGTCCATGGCTTAACTCAAAGCCTGATTTCTTCCCTATCGATGTCCTCAATGCAGTGTGTTCTGTGTGAGTTTAGACCTTCGGAGTACGAAGCCTGGTACTAGTTGCTAGTGCAGAGTATCTAGTCGAAGTCCTCAGAGGGAAGTCATCTCTTACGAAGGGTGAAGTGCGAAGTCTGCTCGAAGGTACCCAGTGTGCGAAGCCTGCACTGACTTAGCAGAGTTGAGTTTTTAGTTTTGTGGGTGGGGCGAAGTCTTCTTGACTTTGAACTTTTGCTCTTTGCGAAGCCTGGTTTCGGAGATGTGAAATACCTCTGAACCAGAACTTCGAAGGCTGTGTTGGAAGCCTGTTCCGCAGAAGACAGAACTAAAATAGAAGGCTATTTTTAGCCTGAAATTTTAAAAGCTCCCATTCACCCCCCTCTGGTCGTCGTTTTCGGTCCAACAAAAGGTTAGGTGAAGAATCTATGCGTGACTGATATCTCGAACCAGAACTTCTAGCTAAATAGGCTTAGAACTTCTGATCTGGGTAAAGTGAAACTTGTAGTACGTAACTAGAACTTCTAATTTGTACTCTCTATATCGAATTAAATTGGTTCCAAAACTTCTAGTTCAGAACCAAAACGTCTGACCTTTGGAATTTACAGTTCACAACCATAACTTCTAAAAATCCAATGCAAATAACAAATATATATAATCTATTTCTACCATGTATTTCTATATGTGATCGATCTAGATCGTAAACTACGCGTGTAGGCTCTGATACCACTGTTGGGATATGGGGAGTCTACGCTAGCCGACAATTTTAAATTTTAACCCCTTAGCACGGGTACCATGCACACGAGGAATAATATATCGGTACCTTCTAACGTGAGACGCGCTAGTGTAATGGAAGAAGAAGTTGATAAAGCATGTCCTCACTCAACCTTTCCTTGCTCCACCCGTTTGCCGGAAATCAAGTCGATGAAGTCTGGTGATCTCCACATGAAGAAGATGACTAGTGTCACTATTCAAGCGGTGCCTCCATGGACTCCACATGTACAAGGAGGAAGAACACCTCGCGTCGGTGTGCTAGCTTTGATCATGAGATCCGAGGAGAAATCGATCTCAACTCTTGATATCGATGGGAGAGGAGAGACGTGGCTACTACGGTTCTAGCAATGGCAACAAAAATACCATGACCTCCCTCCTCCTCCCTTTATATAATTCTTGTGCCCTACCGTAATCCACATTAAAGCCCAATATTTCCATTCTATTTCCTCTGAACCAGAACTTCTAGTTCGGTACCAGAAATTCCGGTTTTGTCATTCTTTATCAAATTAATTCATGACTGAAACTTTCGTTTCACAACTAGAACATCTTATTTGAAAGTTCTGTATCTGATTCGGAACTTCTAGTTCACAATCTGAACATCCGATTTGGATGTTCTGTTCCCAATTTAATTTGACCTAGAACTTCTGGTTCACAACCAAAACTTCTGGTTTGTACTAAAAATGAATTTTTGGGTCTGGCCCAAACTTCTAGTCCAATTAGAACTTCCGGTAGCTCTAGAATCCTGAAACTTACGGTTCGCAATCGGAACATCTGATTCAACCAGAATTCTCTTATATATAATTCCATCAATAACTTGGTCTAGGATGAATTTTAGAAGAGGATAAAGGATCCCTTGGACTATTGGACATGTCAGGATTAAATAAATTGTTAAAACCATGATGATAATTTGGTTTAGGATGGCCTATGAAAGTAAGTTGTGAATTAAGAGTTTTATCAATAGCTAAATGATCCCTTTGTAGTATTGGACATGTCAGTATTACATCAATTGTTAAAGCATGATGATTGTTTGGTTTAGGATGGCTTATGAAAGCAAGTCATGAAGTAAGAGATGTAGCATTACCTAAATGATCCCTTTGACTATTGGACATGTAATCATTATCTAATATGTTAAAAACATGATGATTGTTTGGTTTAGGATGGCATATGAAAGCAGGCCATGAATTAGGAGTTATAGCAGTAGCTAAATGATCCTGTGTACTGCTAGACATGGTAGGATTACATCAACTATTAAAGCAATGATGATTGTTTGGTTTAGGATGGCTTATGAAAGCAAGCAATGAATTAGGAGTTGTAGCAGTAGCTAAATGAACTATTTGACAGTTGGACATGTTAGGATTACATAAACTATTAAAAACATGATGAATGTTTAGTTCAGGATGGCTTATGAAAGTAAGCCATGAAATAAGAATTACAATAATAGCTAAATGAGTCGGTTACACTCTCGGTCATTTGATACGGCCGCAGCTCGAGCCAAGACTATTTGCTGTGAAGGAAGAAAGAGGAATGTAAGCAAACTATTTACATGTTTAAACTAACTTTGTTGTTGCAGATACTTCGTACCTGATAGGCTGCCCGCTCCAAGGCCACATCCAACTCTGACCCCTCAGCTTCCTGAGAATAGCTACTAAGTCGGTCTCCCCAACTTCGCGATTAGCCTGAGCCATTGGCTCTAGCAAAGTCCGAAGCTCAGTCCTTCGCTCCAGAAAAGGAGCTTGGAGGGGGAGCCTTGACAAGGCTCTATGATCATCTTCATTTGGAGAAAGGCTAGAGCGCAGCGTCGCGTCCCCAGAGACCTCTGTGGATTGGCCCCCTTCCGTAGAATGGCCTCCATTGGTAGATTCCAATGGGGTTAATCTGGAAGTCGGAGCAGGCAAAGGTTCCCCCTTTCCTTTACCTTTTCCAGGCCCCATTCTTATGGCCTCCTCCAGAATTGACTTCGGAGATTTTGAAGCTTCGGGCGCAGTCTTCACGGCAGGGGTCATCTCCATTGGGGTTGATCCTGTAAAGACCAAAGGTATTATATATTACATAAAATTTGCAGGACACGAAAAAAAGGAAAAGTACTCTATTGAGGTTTACCTTCGATGTTCTGTCGCCGGATGAGTACGGGACTGCTCGGAGGCTCAAATGCCTCTTCAAAGTTGTTCTCAGACTCAGAACTGGAGATCGAAGGATTAGCTACTAAAACTTCTCCAAGAACCGCAGCTATCACTTTGTCCGGAGCCGATACTTGATCATTTGTCGTCCCGACTCCGCCTTCTTCCATAGCAGGAGCCTCTTGGCCAGACGGGACATTCAAAGTCTCTGCCTGCTCGAGGTTGTCCTTTGCAGTAGGCACGACCGCTACGTCTCCCTCGGCGGGAACTTCAACCTCTGCTTGTACCCCTTCATCCTCGGTAATAAGGGCTTCGAACCCCCTCTGTATTTCTATGTGTCCTTCATCTTTAGATGACTCCGAAGACGAAGTATAGGACTTGGAAGGGGCCACGAACTTCGTCTTTCAGGCCAACATCTTCACAGGTGTCTTGGCCAGTGCCGAGGTCTCGCTTCAGCTTTCCACTTCTTAGGACCTGGCTCGGACGTGCTCCAGTCCGGAAGAGAAGGAGCGTCAGCTCCAAGTACGCTCCATACTTGGTTGAACCGCTCCCAACTGCCCACCAGCTTCACCCTCCATTCCTTCTTAGCGAGGGTAGGGGCTCCGAGCATATTCTCCAAAGCCTGCACAACTTGCTCCGAAGTCAAGGTGGCGCGTGGGGCTGAAAGATAAGATTTTATCTTAGTTAAATCATTTTTTATGAAATTATTGCATATAAAACATTTTGCAGAGTCTACGATGTTACCTACAGTACTTGAAGAGATCTCTCGGAGTCCACCCTCCAGATTCTCTTTGAAGTTAATAGGCTAGTTGGCCATCAGAGGCAGCATTCGGAGCCCGATGAACTCCTCCGCTAAGTCTCGCATGCTCATGCGACGACTTATTGCTTGTAGCAGGTTGAGGCAAGCTTTGAGCTAGCCCGGGTCCGGATGAACTTCTGCTTCTCTCCGGTAAAATATGTCTTCAAGAGGCTCGGCCAAAGTGCTATCCGCTCTGGCGTTGATGGCCTTCGCTGGAAACCGAGTGTGGTACTCATCCCAGAGCCAGAAGTTAATGTTGTCGAAGGCAATTACTATTTTCTCTACTCTAGAGCCCTGGTAAGTCTTTGGCTGGCAGGAAGCCTTGTGGAGTGCTGCGAAGATCTCTTCTCTCCCTTCACAACCTTCAGCTCACATCGCCCATTCGAAGATTGCAAGATGCGCTATGGCATTCGGGGATAATTGAGGAAGAGTAACGTGAAAAAGTTCCAATACCTTAGAAAGGAAGTCTACCGCGGGAAGCCCCAACCCAGCCTCGAAGAATGCTTTGAATACAACTACTTCTCCGGCCTGAGGTGAAGGGATTGCTTCCTGGCCAGGATGACAAATCTTGATCCCCGGAATGATCTTCCCCGCAATCGCAGCCACGATGGTTTTCTTCGTACAGGTTGAAGGTCCTAAGTTGTAAGATTGGTCGAGTACTTGGAAGACGCTGGAAGGAGGTCGTGGGGTCTGGCCGGATGGGGATTGCCCGCAGGCGCCGCCGCTGCTGCTGCCACCATGGATTGCTGCCTAGCCAAGGTCGAAGCCGTTGCGGGAGCCTTGTGACTAGTCTTCGCCGTTGAAAGAGATGGAAACTGGAAACTAGAGCTCAGAAAGCTAGAAGGGGAATAATGCAGGAGCAGTGAGTAAATTATCTCGAATGCACCTTTGCCCCTTTATTTATAGCCTATACTCACAAATTTTTAACGTTCATACATGTCGTTCCGTCTTCTATACCGTTATCATTTCCAAAAACGAATCAACGTCATAACTCCTTCCGAGAGAAAAGAGTAACGACTATTTATGTGAGTCTAACGGTCTTTTCAGCTTCGCAAAAATTATCTTCGGAGCTGCTTTGATGAAACTTTCGCATGGAAGTCGATTCGAAGTTTGTAAATTTCTGAATACTTCCAAGGTTACTATATTTTATTAAGCCCCTAAGCATGAATATGTTTCTCGCATATACTGCTTTCCTAACTTACAGATCACTCGGAAAAAGCGTATTCGAGGGGCTACTGTTGGGGGAAAATACTTCATCCCCAGGGTCTCTACAGAGTAGGACCGAAAGTAGCGACCAGAGGGGGGTGAATGGGCGTCTTAAAAATTCTTTCAAATCTATGGCCTGCTCCCAACACCCAACACACCTCAAAAGACTAAGCAGCAAAGCTTGAACAGATTGCCTAAGTCTATAAGTATCTAGCCTAGAAACGATCGGTGTTCTGAATAAACTAACACCAATACAGTGCTAATAGGCAGATATGCAGAGTATTCAAAACATTGCTAATCAAACTTCTCAGCAGATGATCTAAGTGTACATGAAAAGAGATGAGAAGTTACTGTTCAAATTTGTCTCCTGTTCGAAACTTGGCAAAGCCTGCTTCGATGTGTCGAAGCCTGCTTTGCAGTGTCGAAGCCTGCTTCAGAGTCCCTTTCGAAGTCTAGCGAAGGCTGTCGTGGAAGTGCCGAAGGTTTGTGGAAACTACCCTAGTTCGAGTGTGGAAGAATGCGAAGTATGATTCGAAGCGAAGTATGAAAGTATCGAAGCCTGCTTCAAACAGTGTACTTCGGAGCCTAAACTTCGAACAGAAAACATCGAACAAAGTTCACAGAAAAGCAACCTTTGAAAGAGAGCGAAGCCAAACACACGACAGTAAGACCAAATTGAAGCCTACACTCTACCTTCGAAGCTAGCTTTGATCGAGGTATGACTACTGAAGTGGTAACCTTCGACCCAAGGATTAACTTCGAATGATAAGCTTTGAAACCACAAACTGAGACCTTCGGAAAAAAAAGCAGCAGCAGAAAAACCTCAGAGAACACACTCCGAGTGAAGTCTACCAGAGAGACATGCTTCGAAGCTAACTTCGAAGTCCGTCGAAGTATTTACTACGAAAAGCTCGAGTCGGAGTACACCTTCGCAAGAACTGCCGAAGTATGCCAAGAGAACAGAAACTAAGCACGGAACATACTTCGAAGCTAGGTTCATAGTTCAAGTTCGGAGTCAAAAGTTCTTAGCAAAGACTTCGAAGAAGTCTGGTCGAAGCCTGCTTCACAGAGCGAAAGGACTTCGCACTAGGCTTGGGGGCTTCACCAGAAACAGCCAGAGAGAGACTAGGCTCGGTCTACTCAATCAAAAAGCTACACAGGAAAAAGCAAAGCCAGAGTACTAGTGTATTGTTGCTACAGGGAGTAGGTACTACTTGCTACAAGCAAGAACTAGTACTCCTCACGAGAAGAACAGAAGCAACAGAGACAACAGTTCGCACAGGAATAAATGATTTCACATGCAAAACGAGGCAAACAGGATCACAGAAAAAAAATGCTCGTAGCGCAGAACGTTAGAGAATAAAAAATCTTGTGATGAACAGACAACATTCATAGGAAAAATCTCAAGAACAGAACCTGGCGGCGCACACAGGGAGAGAGAAGGCGCAGGAACCAAAAATGACCCAATCCTTGAATAAAAAGTGATTTCTTGAAAGGGTGACCTAACCCTAGGGATTGGGGCCCTATTTATAGGCTGCCCAATAGCTAGGAATATTCCACCAACCCCTTAGGGTTTTTTAGACGCTGAAATAAAGGAAAAGACTAAACTGCCCTTAGGATATTTTTACAGACTCGACTGACTGACTATGTGCCTAGGGGCAAAATAGTAAACTCCTATTTACAGATGACTTATCCGGAAGCTAAGCTTTCATAGCGACTACGGCTTATCTTCTGGACAGTCCGATACAAGATCAGTGGTCGTCAGTTTTGCGCCGAAACTAACAAAGCCTCCACCGACTTTGCACTAGGTACCTGGATTGGGCCGGCCCGACTCCACAGCTCTCTCAGCGCGGCAATCGCTCACCGCCCGTGTACCTGAGTCAATCCTGGTCAACAGCCCAGTGGGTCTTCTGCTGCTCCTGGCCCATGTACCCGGATTGGGCCAGCCCGTCTTCGCGGCCCCTTTGCCCGACAGCCGCTCGCTGCCTGTGTACCTGAGTCACACGTCGCCCAGACGCAGTAGATCTTCTCTCTTTTCAGTCCTCTTTGACTATCGTTGACAATGACTCATCACATCTGGAGCCATGAGGCCCACGCTATTCAGCATGGCTCCTCAATCTCCCCCTTGATGAGTGCATTGTCAACACTTCACTTCTTCAGCTCTTCAGTACCTGCGAGCAAATGTGGAAACACAAAACAAAGCACAAGAAAAACAAAGAAGAAGAAAATAAAGTAAAAGTTTAACCCTAATGACCAAAAGCCAAACAAAAGCAAGAAGTGGACATTATGGTTAACCAAAATGTAAAAGCTCAAAATGAGTGCGATCTCAGAAACATCAACAAGGATATCAAAATAGTAAGGACAAACGGGACAAAAACTCCCCCTGAAACAAATCCCAGAGAAAGCCGAAACTCCCCCTTGAATTCTTATCCAAAAATTTCTCCCCCTTGTTGACAAGTGAACTCATCAAGCACTCGAAAAGAGACACAGAGTCCCCCTGAAACGCAACGCCCCCTCAAAATATGCAATGAATGCAACTAGGGTGCAGATGAAGTGAATAAAGCATGCTTCTCAGATATGATTGACTGCAATTACAACATCTAACATATACAGCAAATGACATACTGTCTAAGATACATCGCATGATTAGTTCAACAGATGACATCTAAAGAAAGTCATTAGCACTCATTTTCAATTTTTTGCAAACAAAAGCATCACCACATTTTCCAGTTGACAAGCAAAGTAAAGCATGAGATGTAGAAGCTATCTGATATCTACCAAGATAAACATTGTTCAAAACAATGTGCTTTAGCAAACTTGTTATCCTTTTAATTTTTAGGATTTTTCTTTTTCCTTTTTCATTTGTGCCAGGGGTTATTTGCATGTCAAACCTTATGCTAACCGACCAAGTCAAGCCTAGGCCAGAACTGGACCATCAGAAGCTTAAGACATTGGTCTTGGCATACACTACATTGTCCTAGTTCATACCAAAGTGCTATGGTAAGCAGTCTAGAATAATGTAATGCAACAAAGCAAACCCACCTGGATCTTTTCAGTCTTAAGCATAAAAAGGCATGGAGTTTTCATTTTTCTGATTTTTCATCATTTTTATAGCACATTTTCCATGTTAAAAGCATAAAGATGTCCAAGTTGCATATTCGCATCTAAGTCAGGAACTAGCTACAAGGCATGTAACAGATAGCAAGAGCATTCAGCCTACACATGCTAGTTACCAGAAGCAATGGTGATTATTTTTCAATTTTAAAGCATAAAAGCCATGCATATGACAGATATCAGACATATCAAGTGAACTAAAACAATGCATGATCATCGACAAGTAATCGAAAGCATGTACCAGCTAGAATAAGTAAAGCAGTTCAATCATATAACAAAAGCAAGCTCAAAGGTGTGATACGTGAGTATGTACGATATGAATACACACAAAAAGACTCAAGAAAAGAGTAAAGAAGAAAGAAAACTGACGCAAAAATATCCTAGAAAGGATATACGACACCCAAATCCCCTCGTAAACGCTCAAATGTAGACAGATCTAGAGGTTTGGTGAAAATGTCAGCCAACTGATGATGGGTATCAACATGAACAAGGTCAATAACACCTTTCTCATATTGATCCCTCAGAAAGTGAAAGCACCATCAATGTGTTTGGTTTTTGAATGGAGACAAGGGTTTTTCCCTACACTAATAGCACTGGTGCTGTCGCAAAACAAAGGAACTCTAGTAGGAAAGAACAACCCAAAATCTCGTAATGTGGAAATCATCCAAACTAACTGTGAGCAGCAGCTACATACTCAGTCTCAGTAGTTGAAAGAGCAACTCCATATTGATTTTGAGAAGACCAAGATACAAGAGACGAACCAAGAAACTGGCAAGTACTGGAAGTCGACTTGCGATCCAACCGGCACCCACCAAAGTCAGCGTCCGAAAATCCAGATAAATCAAGAGATGATGATGTTGAATAATAAAGACCAAGATCAGGCGCATAGGTGAGATACCTGAAAATGCGCTTGACAGCCTGCCGATGAGACGCGCGTGATGAAGATTGGAAGCACGCGCAAAGTCCCACGGTGAACTGTATGTCTGGTCTTGTCGCCGTCAAGAACAGCAGCGAACCGATCATCCCTCGAAACTCTCTCTCATTGACCTTGATGCCGCTCTCGTCCTTGTCCAGGCCCCCAGATGTGCCCATTGGGGTCATTTGAGGCTTCAGCTCTCCACCAAAGTCAATTTTTTCAACATGTCACGAGTGTAATTACCTTGGTGGATGAAGGTGCCGTCCTTGGTCTGCTTGATCTGGAGCCCTAGGAAGTACTTGAGCTCACCCATGAGGCTCATCTCAAACTCGCTGTGCATCTGCTCAGAAAACTTAGACATAAGAGAATCAGTAGTACCGCCAAAAATAATATCGTCCACGTAAATCTGAGCAACTAAGAAATCTAAAGCAACTCTGAGCAAAAAGAGAGTCTTATCCAGCGAACCCATCACAAAGCCTTTCCCCAACAAAAACTGCTTCAACCGGTCATACCAAGCCCTGGGAGCTTGCTTCAACCCGTATAAAGCTTTCTGTAGCTTAAAAACATGTCGAGGAAACTTAGGGTTCTCAAAACAGGGGGGCTGCCTAACATAAACCTCCTCCTCTGTGTACCCGTTCAGAAAAAGCACTCTTGACGTCTATTTGAAAGAGCTTAAAACCCTTCTGAGAAACCAAGGGTGGTTTCGGTGTATGTGATGAGTGATTGACAGGATTATTTACCCTCTGTTCGAAGGGTACCTCCGAAGGGGCTTCGGAGGTGGTACCTCCGAAGGGTGTTCGGAGGTGTATCACCGGAGTGTGTTCGGTGTTTGCTTGCTGCAGCTGTGCAGCGGAGTGTACCTGTCGGAGGGGTCCGACAGTACGCGATGACAGGGTTCGTACCGAAGGCTTCGGTACTTTGGGCGGTACACCGGAGTGTGTGCCGGAGGTTGCTAACCCGGAGAGGTCTCCGGAGTACTAGATACACTTGTTTGCTTGTCGGTGGTGCGCAGGGACTTCGGAGGCGACGGACAGGGTTCGAGCCGGGTGAACCTGGGTCAAGCGGGTGGCTTGATGCCAGGGGAGCGGGGAGCTCCGTCACGGTGGCTGCGAAGGTGGTCCGGGTCGGTCCTCGGGTCGAGGCGCGCCAGGTGAAGGCAGAGAGTGCGGAGCGTGGCTCCAGCTGAAGGTACTCCGAGACAAAGTCCTCGGAGGTGAGGCACTTCGAAGGTACTCCGAATGGAGTGACTTCGGAGTTGGATGAATCAAGTCCTCTGCGGAGGCAAGGAGTTCGAAGTGTGCTCCGGAGGGAGACACTCGAAGGTTACCCGACGAAGGTCTCAGAAGTCGAGGCGCATCGAAGGCATGGTCCGGGTGAGGCTCGTCGTGGAGTGTGCTCGGGTAGAGGCACTGCGACGGAGTGCTCATGGAATGCTTCATGCGGAGGCCTTGGACGAAGGAGGGACTTCGAAGGGTGGTACTCCGAAGGTGGGGCTTCGGAGTGTGGAAGGCTTCGGAGCAAGGCTAGCTTCGGAGTAAGGATGACTTGTGGTGCTTCGACCATGCATGGCTTCGGTACACGGACGGACGGTGTTCAAGCTCGGAGTAGCTGCGAAGCCGTGGTGATCCACTCCGGAGGTGGTGGTGCGAAGGCCCAAGGGGCTTTGACGGCTTCGGCTTAAAACCGTCACTGTATCGAAGGACTTCTTCGGCGGAGCGAAGGCCAACAGGCTGCAGGCTTCTCGCCGAAGCTTCCGCACCCCTCGCGTGCAAAGGGAGGTTCCAGAAGTCAACACTGTAAAGGCTGACACTGTCTGTTCTGAAAAAGGCTGACACTGTCCCCTCTGCAGCTGACAGAGAAGCCTCCAAAATAAAGGTGGACTACCTTTTGTACCCCTTAGTTCTGTAGAGACAAATCTGTTGTAAACCCTAGGGGTAAAGTAGTCACTTCCTTAGGATGAAGCCGTGGGCTATAAATATGGGGGCTCGGTAGGTAACATTTAACACTTTGAGCATTTACTGTTGAGCTCCTGTAGACAGACCTCGCTGTATTCATTCTGAGTTCAATATATTTTGTGTTCCTTGTTCAAGCGGCGAAGCCCTGCTTCTGTGTGCTTTTGCTTGAGCTCGTATTGCATACTTCGCTAGTTTAGTGCACCGAAGCCTGTTGAGGCGAAGGTAGTTTTTCCTGCGAGGTGTGCTTTGTCAGTGTGCATTCGCTCTGTGTAACAGGAGGTGTAACCTCGCTGCTTACTAGCATAGCCCTGACCGAGGCCCGTTTTGCTTCTTGTGTCGAAGCCTTTAGCATAGTCCGTTTTGTGTGCGTGTAGACCTTCGCGTACGAAGCCCAGCACCAGTTGCTGCCGCCAAGTACTTGGTCGAAGTCCTCAGAGGGCTGTCCACTCTTGCGAAGGGTGAAGTGCGAAGCCTGCTCGAAGCACCTCGTGTGCGGAGCCTGCACTGACTTAGCAGAGTAGATTTTCGTGGGTTGTGAGTGGAGCGAAGTCTTCTTGGCTTCGAACTTTTGCTCCTCCGAAGCCTGTGTTCAAAGGTGTCGAAGTACCTCCGAACCAGACCTTCGAAGGTAGTGTTCGAAGCCTGTTCCGCAGAAGACTTAACAGAACCGAAGGCTAAGTTGTTAGCCCGAAATTTTAAAAGCTCCCATTCACCCCCCCTCTGGTCGCCGTTTCCGGTCCAACAATTGGTATCAGAGCAGGTTAAGATCACCAGTTGACCTTAACCGGTTTTGTGATCTGTTGGCGACATGGATAGAGGCAGTAAAATTCCTCTGTTCGATGGGACAGATTTTGCATACTGGAAGGTGCGCATGGAGGCTTACTTGTTAAGCCAAGGAAATGCAATTTGGGAGATTGTGGACTCACAATACTCCATCCCTGATACCCGCACCACTCAAACTGAAAAAGATCAGTATATTGCCAACTCGAAGGCAAGGAACATACTGTTCATTGGTCTGAGTCAGAGTGAGTTTGATAGGGTGCAGCACCTTAGGACTGCTAGGGAAATTTGGACAACACTCACTGTCTTTCATGAGGGCTCTGCTCAGATTAAGGCCAGGCGCCAAAGCACCTACAATCAACAGTATCAGCTGTTTGTGCAGGCACCTGGTGAATCTGTAGATGCCATGTTTTCTCGCTTTGACGCGATAGTGAGTAACTTGCGATCCAACGGGACGCTTGCCTACAGTGATCACGATAGGGCTATCAAGCTTCTCTATGCTCTTGACCGTAGCATATGGGAGGTGAAGATATCCAGCATTGAGGAGTCCACAGGCTATGACACATTGACCTGTGACGAACTCTTTAGCAAGCTGAAGTCCACAGAGATTGCCAAGGCATCTCTTGCTGTGCACAGAAGCTCTTTGCCACAACCATTGGCATTGGTTTCTAGCACTAGCCGTGGCACCACTGCGGAACCAAGCACATCAGGCACTTGTGTTCTTGCAGATGGTTTTGCTTTGTCCTCCCTGGTCTCCGTCACAAAGGAGCAGGTGGACACTCTAGCTGATGATGAGCTTGCTCTCATTGCCCGGAGGTTCACCCGCTTTCATCATGAGAGACGGGATCAGAGGAGAAGTGGTTTTAGTGGCTGCTATGAATGTGGCGACACCTCTCACATTAAGGCCAATTGCCCCAAGGTCAAGAAGAGAGATGAGAGTGAGCGCCCCAAATTCCACAAAAAGGAGAGGAAGCTCTTTGTGAAGGGCAAGCGCGGCAAGATGGCTAAGAAAGTAGCCAAGGCCGCTTCCAGAGCTTTTGTTGCTGCTCTCAGCGACATCGACACATCCTCAACTGAGGAGTCGAGCTCTGAGGAGGAGGAGTCCCCAAGGAAGGAGGACAAGAAGGAAAAGAAGGGACGTGACTTCACCGGCCTTTGCTTCATGGCCGACAGCGATCACAGCGGCGATGAGCTAGACTCATCTGAGGTAAACCTATCATCTGACCAGCTTCTAATTAAATTAGATGAGCTGAATGAAGTAGTACTTGGTCAGGATAGATTACTTGTGCAAGCCGCTAGAGAAAGAAAAGACCTTAGACTTAGGCTAGAAAATGTTTCTACTGAATATGCCATGCTTAAGTCTAAGTTTGATGATGCTGAATGTGAGTCCTGTTCTGTTGTCATGGGTGAGCTTGCTCAGTTGCGTTCTGTACATGCTGAAACTCTTTCTGAGCTTGAGACTGCACAGAAGCAGCTTTTGGAGGTGGATTCTAGACCTCATGATGTTATTGATTGCATGAACTACTGTTTATTACGCGATAGCATTAATTTACGTGATAAGCATGTTCATGATTTAGAGGCTAGATTGGAGAGGGCCGGTAGTTCTAAGGATGTGCAACCTGTTTGTGACACTTGCATCACCCTTAAGGACCAGCTAGGCACTGTCAGAGAGCGAGCTGAAAACCTCATGTTCGAAAATGAATACCTTCTTTCTGTGGTGAACAAATGCACTGAGGGGAAGGGTAGGATGGATTTGCTCTTGGCCAAGACCAAGTTGTGTGCTGATAGAGCCGGGGTAGCTCTAGGTTTGGGTTTTGAGAGGATAGCTTCAGACAGTAAGGCCAAAACTGGTTTTACCTCTCCTACCACCCTAGAGAAAGAGAGAGCTCTGTTAGACACCCCATCAGCCAAAAAGCCTACCCATCCACCAAAGAAAACCACTCCTCCTACCAAGAAAAATCCTCCCAAGAAAACCACACAGAAGAAACCCAAGGAGCCTGTGAGAATTGCTCCTGTGACCCATGAGAGTGCCCCCAGGAGAGTGTTTCATTGTTCTTATTGTCAGCGGGCGGGTCATTTGATCGGTTTCTGTTTCCGTCGCATCAAGGATGAGCGACGTGCACAGGCGATGAGCTATCAGGACATGCATTACCCATCTTTAGGTATGCATGAGTCTGAGTATTACTCTCGTCCTGTTTTCGAGGCTCCTCATGCTTCTCGGAGAGGTTTTGCTCCTCGAGGTGTTCACCATGTTCCATATGGTGGTAGACCTCGGGCGAGTAGCTTTGTACCTCGTCAGAGTAGGAGACCTCTACATGCTTTTCGTTCTTTGCATGTAGGTAGACCTCGCACTTTGCATCATTCTGATTTTTATGTGCGTAGACCGTCTACTTTTACTGTGCCTACTACTCGTGTCACTCAGTGCTGGATGCCTCGTCATTATTTTACTCACCCCAGCACTGAGCGATCGAGGCGTTCTTATCATGTGTAGGCGACAGGTCGAGGCTTGGAGGGCACGTGGATCATGGACTCCGGTTGTTCGCGCCACATGACCGGAGATGCAGCATGGTTCTCCACCCTCACCACAACCAAGCAAAGGGAACATATCACCTTCGGAAACAATCGAAGGAGTAGAGTGAAAGGTAAAGGAGTGGTAAGAATTAATTCGAACTTCACTCTCAAAGATGTTGCTTTGGTTGAGAACCTGGGATACAATTTGTTGTCTGTATCTCAGTTGCTTGATGAGGGCTTCGAAGTGCGATTTCATCGCGATACTTCGCAAGTGCTCAATTCTGATGGCGTTGTGGTGTGTAAGATCTTTAGGGTTGGGAGAGTTTTTGGAGCTGATTTTTCAGAGTCGTCTGGTTCTTCTCATTGTCTTGTTGCACATTCGACTTCTGAGCTTTGGAAGTGGCATAGGAGACTAGGGCATATGAGCTTTGAGTTGCTCGCTCGTTTGAGCGCCCTAGGCTTGATCCGAGGATTGCCCAAGCTCAAGTTTGAGAAGAATTTAGTTTGCGCTCCATGTCGACATGGAAAAATGATTGCCGCTTCGCATTCGCTAGTCACCACAGTGATGACTGAACAGCCCGGAGAACTTCTCCATATGGACACTGTAGGTCCTTCTCGGGTTAGTTCTTTAGGCGGGAAGTGGTATGTACTTGTTATTGTCGACGATTTCTCTCGCTACTCTTGGGTCTTCTTTCTTGCCAGCAAGGATGAAGTGTTTTCACACTTTCGGAGCTTGGCTTTGAGACTTTTCACTGAACTCCCTGGTGCATTAAAATTCATTCGAAGCGATAATGGCACCGAGTTCAAAAATAGTCTCTTTGTTGATTTTTGCATGGAGCATGGCATAGAACATCAATTCTCTGCTCCGCGGGTTCCTCAACAGAACGGTGTTGTTGAGAGGAAAAACCGCACTTTGGTTGAGATGGCTAGGATGATGCTTGATGAGCATAGGACTCCTAGAAAATTCTGGGCTGAGGCCATGAACACTGCTTGTTACATCTCAAACCGAATTTTCTTGCGCTCAATTTTAAATTTGACATCTTATGAGCTGCGTTTTGGGAGACAGCCCAAGGTTACTCATCTTCGAGTTTTTGGCTGTCGCTGCTTTATCCTAAAACGTGGTAACTTAGATAAATTTGAGTCGCGATCTTCTGACGGGATCTTTTTGGGATATACTACTCATGGTCATTCTTATCGTGTTTATAACTTGGAAACTAACACTGTCATCGAGTCATGTGATGTGACTTTTGATGAATCAACCCCCTCTGTTAGTTCTGCTCTTGAACAGGCAAATGAACACGACATGGAACAGACCTTATTCGAAGATGAAGATCCCGGAGAATTCGAGGATGATCCCCTACTACCCTCGACATCAACCCCCGAAGCTGACCCCGCTTCTACTACTTCGGCACGAGGTCCCGAAGCGACTACCTCAACATCGGTCATCTTGGACCACTCCAACGCACAAGTTGAGGGGGAGACTGCATCCCGCCGCGAGGCTCCACATCATGTCCAAAGGATGCACCCTCCCGAGCAGATCATTGGTGAGCTTGATCAAAGGGTAACACGTTCTCATGCCCATTTCACTAATGCTGCTTTTGTTGCTTCTTTCGAGCCCTTAGATGTTAGTCATGCACTTTCTGATTCTAGTTGGATCAATGCCATGCATGAAGAGCTTGAGAATTTTGAAAGAAACCAAGTCTGGACCTTAGTTGATCCTCCACCTAATGTTCATTTCATTGGAACAAAATGGATTTTTAAAAATAAACAAGGGGAGGATGGGACAATTGTTAGAAACAAGGCTAGACTTGTAGCTCAGGGTTTTTCTCAACTAGAAGGGATTGATTTTACTGAAACTTTTGCACCTGTTGCTCGCCTTGAGGCCATTAGGATTTTGCTTGCCTTTGCGACATCCCGGGGATTCAAACTCTATCAAATGGATGTCAAAAGTGCTTTTCTTAATGGCTTCATAGGTGAAGATGTTTATGTAAAACAACCCCCTGGTTTTGAAAACCCCAAATTCCCACATAAAGTCCTTAAACTTCATAAGGCTCTTTATGGACTCAAGCAGGCCCCTCGGGCTTGGTATGATAGACTTAAGTCTTTTCTGCTTGAGCGAGGGTATTTGATGGGCTCTGTTGATAAAACTTTGTTTACTCTCAAGCATGGCAAAGATTTCCTCCTAGTTCAGATTTATGTGGATGATATCATCTTTGGTGGCTCTTCTCATGCTTTGGTTGCCGAGTTTGCAGATACCATGAGCAGGGAGTTTGAAATGTTGATGATGGGTGAACTCACCTTTTTCCTTGGTTTGCAAATCAAGCAAAGCAAACAAGGTACTTTTGTCCATCAGACAAAGTACACCAAGGACCTTCTCAAGAAGTTTGACATGTCCGATGCGAAGCCCCTCGCCACTCCAATGGCTACATCTGTAGCATTGGACCCTGACGAAGATGGAGAAGCCGTAGATCAGAAGGAGTTCCGAAGCATGATCGGCTCCCTCCTCTACTTGACTGCCACGAGGCCGGACATACACTTCGCAGTATGTCTGTGCGCTCGTTTTCAGGCTTCACCACGAGCTTCGCACCGCCAAGCGGTTAAGCGCATTCTAAGGTATCTCAAACACACCCTTGAATTTGGCATATGGTATTCATCGTCTTCATCTTTATGTCTTAGAGGCTATTCAGATGCGGATTTTGCTGGGTGTAGAATTGATAGGAAGAGTACCTCTGGTACTTGTCATTTTCTGGGTACTTCTCTGGTTTGCTGGTCTTCCCGCAAACAGTCTAGTGTTGCACAATCAACGGCTGAGGCCGAATATGTTGCTGCAGCTAGCTGTTGCTCTCAGATTTTGTGGATGGTTTCCACTTTGCGGGATTTTGGGTTAGAATATAAGAGTGTTCCACTTTTCTGTGATAACACTAGTGCTATTTGTATTGCAAACAACCCGGTTCAGCACTCCAGAACCAAACACATTGATGTACGGTATCATTTTCTCAGAGATCACAATGAGAAGGGTGATATTGAACTTCAATATGTTGATACCCAACACCAGCTTGCCGACATTTTTACAAAACCCCTCGATGCTTCTCGATTTGCTTACTTGCGTGGGGAACTTGGTATTTGTCATCCCTACGGCATTTTGTGAGGGGGAGCTGATTTTAATTGTCTTGCATATGCTCATTATGTGTGGAATTGCACTTACATCTTTTGCTATTATATGCCTGCTTTTAATTCAAAGAAATCATGACAGCTCAGCTCTATGAAATATGTCTGGAACATTGATTGTGCATGATGTTTTATTTTCTAAAAATCGAAACTTGCTCACCGCATAATCTTGTATCTAGCTTGTTTAGGCTGGACTGCTTTTAGCTATCTTTTATCTACTTGACAGCAAGACACTGTTCCTTGGATGCTAAAATTTGCAACTTGAAAAATTGTGTTCTTTATTCATGGATATGCATCAAAATATTTAATTCATCTGAATCAAAATCAAAAATCCATGATTTGTTTGGTTTAAATGAAAAAAGATCCAGGAGGGTTTGATTGTCGCACTACTCTATTCCAGACTGCTTACCATTGCACTTTGGTCTGAACTGGGATAGTGTGGTGTATGCCAAAATCACCGCCTTAAGCTTCAGATGGCTTTCATGCCTAGGCTTGGCCTGATTGGAAAGTATAAGGTGGACAAACAAATAACCCCTGGCATTAAGAAAAGAACAACAAAATTAATTGATCATCATGTCTGCTTTCACAGCTCCTTTTGAACAAGACTTGTCTGTCTAGGGTAGAATTTGTTAGCTTTGCGCAGTCCTTGCCTTCTCTTGGCTAGCTGCTGTGATTAAGTGGTGATGCTTTTACTTCAAAATGACAAAATCACATGCCATCATCTTGTTTCCCGATTGTTAAATTGAGCTGAGCACATGATCATTTGTGTTAATTTTGGCATATTTTGCATTATATGTCTTTGCAATTCTATTCATCTCGAAGCTTTGCATCTTTTGAATGCTCCTTGATGCTTGCATTGCCAAAGGGGGAGAGGTTTGCTATGTTCTCTGCCGCAAGAAGGCATAATTTTTAAAAGGGGGAGAGTTTTTGACATAAAGGGGGAGAAAAATTTGCTCAACTCAGGGGGAGTTCTTATCAAGGGGAGATTTGCCGAAGGGGCTTTTACTCTTTCACATAGGGGGAGAAAAATTCTTTTATCAAGTGACATGCTTTGGCTCTTTTCTGAGTTTTTATGGTCACTTGTGTGCTGAAAATTTTTACATTTTCTTGAACTTCAATTTGGTTGTCAATGCACTCATCAAGGGGGAGATTGAGAAACCAAGGGTGGTTTCGGTGTATGTGATGAGTGATTGACAGGATTATTTACCCTCTGTTCGAAGGGTACCTCCGAAGGGGCTTCGGAGGTGGTACCTCCGAAGGGTGTTCGGAGGTGTGTCACCGGAGTGTGTTCGGTGTTTGCTTGTTGCAGCTGTGCAGCGGAGTGTACCTGTCGGAGGGGTCCGACAGTACGCGATGACAGGGTTCGTACCGAAGGCTTCGGTACTTTGGGCGGTACACCGGAGTGTGTGCCGGAGGTTGCTAACCCGGAGAGGTCTCCGGAGTACTAGATACACTTGTTTGCTTGTCGGTGGTGCGCAGGGACTTCGGAGGCGACGGACAGGGTTCGAGCCGGGTGAACCTGGGTCAAGCGGGTGGCTTGATGCCAGGGGAGCGGGGAGCTCCGTCACGGTGGCTGCGAAGGTGGTCCGGGTCGGTCCTCGGGTCGAGGCGCGCCAGGTGAAGGCAGAGAGTGCGGAGCGTGGCTCCGGCTGAAGGTACTCCGAGACAAAGTCCTCGGAGGTGAGGCACTTCGAAGGTACTCCGAATGGAGTGACTTCGGAGTTGGATGGATCAAGTCCTCTGCGGAGGCAAGGAGTTCGAAGTGTGCTTCGGAGGGAGACACTCGAAGGTTACCCGACGAAGGTCTCAGAAGTCGAGGCGCATCGAAGGCATGGTCCGGGTGAGGCTCGTCGTGGAGTGTGCTCGGGTAGAGGCACTGCGACGGAGTGCTCATGGAATGCTTCATGCGGAGGCCTTGGACGAAGGAGGGACTTCGAAGGGTGGTACTCCGAAGGTGGGGCTTCGGAGTGTGGAAGGCTTCGGAGCAAGGCTAGCTTCGGAGTAAGGATGACTTGTGGTGCTTCGACCATGCATGGCTTCGGTACACGGACGGACGGTGTTCAAGCTCGGAGTAGCTGCGAAGCCGTGGTGATCCACTCCGGAGGTGGTGGTGCGAAGGCCCAAGGGGCTTTGACGGCTTCGGCTTAAAACCGTCACTGTATCGAAGGACTTCTTCGGCGGAGCGAAGGCCAATAGGCTGCAGGCTTCTCGCCGAAGCTTCCGCACCCCTCGCGTGCGAAGGGAGGTTCCAGAAGTCAACACTGTAAAGGTTGACACTGTCTGTTCTGAAAAAGGCTGACACTGTCCCCTCTGCAGCTGACAGAGAAGCCTCCAAAATAAAGGTGGACTACCTTTTGTACCCCTTAGTTCTGTAGAGACAAATCTGTTGTAAACCCTAGGGGTAAAGTAGTCACTTCCTTAGGATGAAGCCGTGGGCTATAAATATGGGGGCTCGGTAGGTAACATTTAACACTTTGAGCATTTACTGTTGAGCTCCTGTAGACAGACCTCGCTGTATTCATTCTGAGTTCAATATATTTTGTGTTCCTTGTTCAAGCGGCGAAGCCCTGCTTCTGTGTGCTTTTGCTTGAGCTCGTATTGCATACTTCGCTAGTTTAGTGCACCGAAGCCTGTTGAGGCGAAGGTAGTTTTTCCTGCGAGGTGTGCTTTGTCAGTGTGCATTCGCTCTGTGTAACAGGAGGTGTAACCTCGCTGCTTACTAGCATAGCCCTGACCGAGGCCCGTTTTGCTTCTTGTGTCGAAGCCTTTAGCATAGTCCGTTTTGTGTGCGTGTAGACCTTCGCGTACGAAGCCCAGCACCAGTTGCTGCCGCCAAGTACTTGGTCGAAGTCCTCAGAGGGCTGTCCACTCTTGCGAAGGGTGAAGTGCGAAGCCTGCTCGAAGCACCTCGTGTGTGGAGCCTGCACTGACTTAGCAGAGTAGATTTTCGTGGGTTGTGAGTGGAGCGAAGTCTTCTTGGCTTCGAACTTTTGCTCCTCCGAAGCCGGTGTTCGAAGGTGTCGAAGTACCTCCGAACCAGACCTTCGAAGGTAGTGTTCGAAGCTTGTTCCGCAGAAGACTTAACAGAACCGAAGGCTAAGTTGTTAGCCCGAAATTTTAAAAGCTCCCATTCACCCCCCCTCTGGTCGCCGTTTCCGGTCCAACACCTTCGAAGCGGCAAAAGCTAAGAGAATGCGAATGGACTCAAGACGGGCAACAGGGGCGAAAGTTTCTTCAAAATCAATACCTTCCTTCTGGCAAAAACCCTGGGCAACTAGTTGAGCTTTGTTACGCACCACAAACCCATCTTCACCTTGTTTGTTCTTGAACACCCACTTGGTGTCTATGGGGTTGCATCCTGGTGGCGGCTCAACTAGTGTCCAAACCCGATTACGGATAAAATTCTCAAGCTCTTCTTGCATGGCATTAATCCAATTAGAATCAGAAAGAGCATGAGAAACGTCTCTGGGCTCAAAAGATGCAACAAAAGCAGATTCAGCAAACACAGCAAGTGAGTCAATAGACGAACGCAAAGTCCTTTTAGACAAATCACCGATGATGAGCTCTAAGGGGTGATCACGCTGAACTGCTCGGGATCCCTGGTGATCTGAAGTCACCTCACCGGAGTCAGTAACTGGCACCTCTGGACTCGATTGAGGGGGCTCGATCGAAGTGGAAGAAGTGATCAGAGGTCCGCCCTCGTCCTCAGTCGAAGTCTCAGAAGGTGTGGGCTCTGCAGGAGGTGCAGAAGGCCAACCCTCATCAGCAGCTGGAGTGTCATCATCTTCCTCGAAGATGGACTCTCCGAGCTCATCATCACCAGAAAGCTCAAAAGAAGGAGTCAAGGAAGGCAAGGACTCATCAAAGGAAACCTCACAAGTCTCGACAAGCTGCTGGGAGTCGAGGTTCCAAACACGGAAGCCTCGAGAATGTAAAGCGTAACCAAGAAAAATTTTGTCCCAGCAACGAGACTCAAACTTGTCCAAATGCCCTCCTTTCTTGAGCACAAAGCACTTGCAGCCAAACGCTCGCAAGTGGCTCACCTTGGGCTGTCTGCCAAACCACAACTCGTATGAGGTCTTACCTAGGTAAGCTCTAAGAAAAATGCGATTTGCTAGATAGCAAGCCATGTTCATGGCTTCAACCCAAAAACGCCTAGGAGTCCTATGCTCATCGAGCATCGTCCTGGCCATCTCGACTAGCGTGCGGTTCTTTCGTTCAACAACGATGTTCTGTGGGGAAGTGTAAGGAGCAGAGAACTGATGATCAAGACCCTGATCACTACAGAAGCTGACGAACTGAGAGTTCTTGAACTCAGAGCCATTGTCGGAGCGAATTGGTCGCATCCGACCATTGTTCTCATTCTTCGGCATTCAAATCAGGTCATGAACAAAATGAAAAGTTTCATCCTTAGACTCTAAAAAGAAAACCCACAAGAATCGAGAAAATTGTCAACAATGACAAGTGCGTACCACTTCCCACCAACTGAGCGTACCCGAGCTGGACCGACAGTGTCCATGTGTAACTGCTCGCCCGGATACGAAGTCATCACCTGAGTCACAGGTGAGTGAGAAGCAGCAACCATCTTTCGGTGACGACAAGGATGACAAACTAGATCTTTCTCCATTTTAAGCTTGGGCAATCCTCGGATGAGGTCCATAGAGCTTAACCTGACTAGCAGATCAAAACTCAAATGAACTAACCTCCTATGCCACTTCCAGAGCTATGAAAAAGATCCAGCAATCAAAGAGCGAGAAGGGCCAAAAGAACTAGAGAAGTCATTTCGAAAAACTTTACCGAATGGTAAGATCTGGAAAATAAAAGACTCTCTAGAATCAAACACAGAAGAATTGCCCTTCTTAAAATGCACCTCCAAACCATCCTCAAGAAGTTGCGAAACAGAAATCAAATTAAAGTTCAAATTTCCAACCAAGGCAACATTCTTCAAAGAGAAATGGTCTGAAATGCGAATTGAGCTGATACCACTTACCTTCCCTTGACCACTGTTCCCGAATGTGATGTACTCTTTGGAGCTCGGGGGAGTGAGACTAGAGAACCATCTGCGATGTCCCGTCATGTGGCGAGAGCATCCTGAGTCCATGATCCAAGCGTCCTCCAGTCCCCGATCCTGCACAATCAGTGGTTGTAAGGGGGAGCAAATGGTCCGACAGTAGGTTTAGCAACAGAACTAAACCAGTGTCGAGCCATCTACTCAAAAGATGGAAAGCAAAAATCATCATGAGAGTTCGGACCAAAACGTGGCTCAAAGCGCGGTCCTCTAAAGCCTTGGCCAGGAGGTCCAGGACCGTAGCCAACACGGCCTGGAGCTATGTCAGAACGAACACCACCAACTAGAGTACGGGCATGAAAGTTGTCTCCTCTACCACCACCTACACGACGCGGCCTGGCCTCCAGCCTCTCCCCGCGTCGAGGAACACGCAGTCTACCACCCTGCTGGTAGAACTGCTCCTGACCACCATGAGCTCTCTCTGCTCTCTCAACCCGCTTCCTCCTGAAGCAAAACTCCGCAAGATGCACGTCTCTCTAACAATACTCACAGTGATAGGTGGGCTTCTTGGGATGTGGTTGAGGCTTGGGGTTCTTGGGCTTAGTAGTGTTTGGTGTAGTATTCTTGGGTTGAGAGGGTCCAGGAAGAGAGTCAAGAGAAGTGTGGAGGTATTTGGGCTTTGGAACCCAGATAGGCTTCTTGGGTGGAGCTTTGGGCTGTTCATGGATCACTCCATCCTTGGGCTGACTAGCCTGGGAAGACTCAGTGGAGTGAGTCTTGGGGTATCTCTGCTCAGGAGGCATTTTACTCCACTCCACTGCCCGGCTAATAGCACTCTCAATGTCAGCCTTGGTGTATGTGTAACCTACCCCAAACCCATCGTGCCTCTTAAACTGTTGGATCATCATGCCGAGCTATGGCTCTCTGGCACTGATCCAACTCAGGATAGGACGGAGGAAAAAATTTTCATTCTAAGAATCAGCTAGCTCCTCTCTCAAGGAAGCTAGAACCTCCACCTGAGACAAGCAGGTCTCACACTAGCTATCTACCTAGACAGACTTCTCGGCTTTCAGCTTAATCAACTCCAGTCTAAGAGACAAGCAGTTCTCACAGACAGTGGATGGAACTGACAGTGTCTCAAGCTCTAGCCAACTCTGCGCCAGCTCAACTCTCACTCTCTCCAAATCACCCAAATGTGCATCGCCCTTGGCTTTTAGGTCAGCTAGACTAGCCAGATGAGATGGGCAATCAGCACAGGGCACGACGACAGTGGCTTGAGCATCTTTTAGCTCCAGCTGAGCGCTTACAAGCTCAGTGGCCAAAGCATCCCTCTCATCAATCCTTTCTGTGTACCTGGACTTCAGAGTCGACAGGTCACATAGAAGCACCTCACACTTTGGGCACTCACTGCTATCACCCAAGCAAGGGGAAGAAGATAGACTCTCAATTCTGCCGTTTGCCATGGCAAGCTCACTCTCTAACTCATCTATCCTCTTCTTAGCCCCCCTAAGCAGTTTTTCCTGATATTTTAACTCCTGACGATTGCTTTCAAGTAAATCAACGATTTTGCGTTCATAAGATGATACCTTTTCATTGTCGTCATCGTCGGAGTCATCGGAGGAGCTTTTCTCTTCCTTATCCCCAAGATCCATTGAGCAGAAGCTCTTGCGGGATCTTCGACGCTGATGTGAGCGGCTCTTCGGTCTGTCCCCGAAGGCCATGAAGCAAAGACCCGCCGGATCGTCCTTGTCCTTCCCCTTCCTGATGACGATCTCATTGTCGCTTGAGCTTGATGAAGAGGAAGAAGACGTGGACCGCTTGGAGTAGCTCTTCTCCATCTCGGTGAAGAAGTCCTTGTCACGCTTCTTGTTCTCTCGCCGGTAGTCCTTCAGGGCCTTTCTGAAGAATCTGGTCTTTGGCTTGCCCTTGATGAAGGAGGAGTTGTCGTGCTTGCCGGAGTTGTGGAAGCCACCACCGGTGCCCTTCTTGTGACCATTGCGCTTGGGGCAGTCGGCGATGAAGTGTCCTGGGTCACCACACTTAAAGCACCCGGATTTTGTGCCGTGTCTTTTAAACATTCTCTTGTCATAAACACGACACACCCAGTTGTTAAAAAGACACAGGTCATCATCTCCCAAGGACTCAAGCTGGTCCTCAGTGATAGACATCAAAGAGAACCCAGCACAGCTCACAGAAGAGGGATCAACAGAAGGTGTAGCAAGGGCCAGAGACTTTGATCCATAGCCAGTGAGATTTGATCTCAACTGGATATCAACCTCAGTGGCCTTCAGCTTGCTAAACAACTCAGAAATAGTCAAGGTATCATAAGAAGTGCTCTCAATGATAGAGGATACCTTGATCTCCCAGATATTAGGGTCCAAGGTATGAAGAACCTTGAGAGCCTTCTCGTGATCTGAGACTAACTGAACACCCTCAGCTTTGTTGTCCCGAAGCTTGTTTATGATCGATTGAAAACGACCAAACAACGCTTCAACAGATTCACCCGGTTTTTGTGTGAAGTTCTCATATTCACGCCGGTAGGTCTGATAGAGCCGAGCCTTGACCTAGGTTGTCCCCTCATGGTGTGCCTTGAGGGTAGCCCAGATCTCTCTTGTAGTGGAGAGATGGCTCACATGCTCAAACTCAGTGGGACCTAAACCAGAAAACAAAATGTTCACAGCTTTACTATTGTTCAGATGCTGGGCAATGATACCAGGAGTACCTTGCTCAGCAACTGGCAATACAACAAACGTAGCGTGAACGCAAATGTCCTAGATGTCCGAGCTTTGGCTCATGAGATAGGCTCGCATGCGAGTCTTCCAATAATTATAGCCATAAGATTCCAAGACGGGAGTTTGCCAGGAGAAGTCATGATCACTACTGGGGTTTAGAACCGGTTAAGGTATGGAAAAACCCTAACCAGGCTCTGATACCACTTGTAGGACCGAAAGTAGCGACCAGAGGGGGGTGAATGGGCGCCTTAAAAATTCTTTCGAATCTATGGCCTGCTCCCAACACACAACGCACCTCAAAAGACTAAGTAGCAAAGCTTGAACAGATTGCCTAAGTCTAAAAGTATATAGCCTAGAAACGACCGGTGTTCTGAATAAACTAACACCAATATAGTGCTAATAGGCAGATATGCAGAGTATTCAAAACATGGCTAATCAAACTTCTCAGCAGATGATCTAAGTGTACATGAAAAGAGATGAGAAGTTACTGTTCAAATTTGTCTCCTGTTCGAAACTTGGCGAAGCCTGCTTCGCTGTGTCGAAGCCTGCTTCGCAGTCCCTTGTCAAAGTCTAGCGAAGGCTGTCGTGGAAGTGCCGAAGGTTTGTGGAAACTACCCTAGTTCGAGTGTGGTAGAATGCGAAGTATGCTTCGAAGCGAAGTATGAAACTATCGAAGCCTGCTTCGAACAGTGTACTTCGAAGCCTAAACTTCAAACAGAAAACTTCGAACAAAGTTCACAGAAAAGCAACCTTCGAAAGAGAAGCGAAGCCAAACACATGGCAGTAAGACCAAATCGAAGACTACACTCTACCTTCGAAGCTAGCTTTGATCGAGGTATGACTACCGAAGTGGTAACCTTCAACCCAAGGATTAACTTCGAATGATAAGCGTCGAAACCACAAACTGAGACCTTCGGAAAAAAAGCAGCAGCAGAAAAACCTCAGAGAACACACTCCGAGCGAAGTCTACCAGAGAGACATGCTTCGAAGCTAACTTCGAAGTTCATCGAAGTATTGACTACGAAAAGCTTGAGTCGGAGTACACCTTCGCAAGAATTGCCGAAGTATGCCAAGAGAACAGAAACTAAGCACAGAACATACTTCGAAGCTAGGTTCACAGTTCAAGTTCGGAGTCAAAAGTTCTTAGCAAAGCCTTCGAAGAAGTCAGGTCGAAGCCTGCTTCACAGAGTGAAAGGACTTCGCACGAGGCATGGGGGCTTCGCCAGAAACAGTCGGAGAGAGACTAGGCTCGGTCTACTCGATCAAAAAGCTACACAGGAAAAAGCAAAGCCAAAGTACTAGTGTACTGTTGCTACAAGGAGTAGGTACTACTTGCTACAAGCAAGAACTAGTACTCCTCACTAGAAGAACAGAAGCAACAGAGACAGCAGTTCGCACAGGAATAAATTGTTTCACATGCAAAACGAGGCAAACAGGATCACAGAAAAAAATGCTAGCAGCGCAGAACGTTAGAGAATAAAAAATCTTGTGATGAACAGACAGCATTCACAGGAAAAATCTCAAGAACAGAACCTGGCGGTGCACACAGGGAGAGAGAAGGCGCAGGAACCAAAAATGACCCAATCCTTGAATAAAAAGTGATTTCTTGAAAGGGTGACCTAACCCTAGGGATTGGGGCCCTATTTATAGGCTGCCCAATAGCTAGGAATATTCCACCAGCCCCTTAGGGTTTTTTACAAACGCTGAAATAAAGGAAAAGACTAAACTGCCCTTAGGATATTTTTACAGACTCGACTAACTGACTATGGGCCTAGGGACAAAATAGTAAACTCCTATTTACATATGACTTATCCAGAAGCTAAGCTTTCGTAGCGACTACGGCTTCTCTTCTGGACAGTCCGATACAAGATCAGCGGTCATCAGTTTTGCGCCGAAACTGACAAAGCCTCCACCGACTTTGCACCAGGTACCCGGATTGGGCTGGCCCGACTCCGCAGCTCTCTCAGCCCGGCAATCGCTCACCACCCGTGTACCTGAGTCAATCCTGGTCAACAGCCCAGTGGGTCTTCTGCTGCTCCTGGCCCATGTACCTGGATTGGGCCAGCCCGCCTTCGCGGCCCCTCTACCTGACAGCCGCTCGCTGCCCGTGTACTTGAGTCACACGCGGCCCAGACGCAATAGATCTTCTCTCTTTTCAGTCCTCTTTGACTATCATTGACAATGACTCATCACATCTGGAGCCATGAGGCCCACGCTATTCAGCATGGCTCCTCATAAAGTTATAAGACAAAGACAATTTACTAGACCGAAGTTCAAGTATTAACTCCAGCCTCGCATATGATCAAGCTCGGAGAATCCATGTAGGCTTCTGTTCGGAGTATAACTTCGAAGGTTCAATCTTCAGAGAGCTTATCTTCTTTCTAATTAGATTAGTCTTTTACCATTTTAACCCTATGAGGGGTACCGAAATAGTTTCCACTATGTCGGTTGTAATTGAGGGGTAAAAAGGTCTTTTCCTTAAGATTATTACCTATAAATACTCCCATTCTTACCTTGTAATAAGGATCGAATACTCAGATATTCAATACACAACTTTGAACTACTTCGAGCTATTATCCTGTTCGGAGGCTTGAAATAGTCCACTTCACAAACTCTCCGTTTGTTAGTTCTTAATCTTCGAGAACCTATTAGCGTAATCTTTTACGCCAACAGCGAGCTATGGATTAGGAGTTCTAGCAGAAGATAAATGATCCCTTGGATTGTTATCTATAATTATGATGTGATATACTTTACTACAACATCCTGACTATGTCTTATTCTTTGTAGCTAGATGGCTTCCTCTTCTACTATTCTTAGGGGGAATGAACATATAGACTGGACAAGAGTTCCTTTTGCCTGTCTAATCCCTCCGTGGACCAACCGGCCTTTGTGCCATTGCGAGGATCGGTGCCAACTAGACACTGCAAAAAGGCATGACATTCATGAAAGGAGATACTTTCTTTGCCCCAATGTTAAGATGGAGTTGTGGTACCCGGATAGAAGGAGTTACTTGAACAGAAGGAAATGTGGCTTCAATGAGTAGGTGGATACAAAGAACCAAGTCTGGGATGGACATTGGTTGTCTCCTAGCAAAACAAACATAGAGTACGTTAGAAGGAAGGCATAGTACAAGCATCTTGACTAGTCCTAGCAAGGTGATTAGAGAATCAATCTGATCGGAGTGTCGATGTGGCTTTAACGACCTAAATGTGACTATATAGACTACTACTATGTAATGACTACAATATTAGGATGACTTGTTGGGAGAATATATTTCACATGTCATAACATCGACTATGACTTGGTGGTGAGCACAAGAAGATTCAACTAGTTGCTACGTGTTGGGTCACTGGAAGCTACGCCAACCGGTAAATTCAAAATTTTTGCCCCCAAATCCTAGAACCATGTGCATGAGGGATCATGAATCATTACCTTCTAATGTGAGACGTGCTAGTGTAGCGGTAGAAGAGGTTGGGGAAGTCGTCCTCGCTTAAACTCATCTAGCTCTACCATTCCTCGGCGATCCAATCAGTGAAGACCGTTGATGTCCACGTGAAGAAGACAATGAGCGTCGCTGTTCGAGCAACGCCTCCACGGAGTCCACACGTATAGGGAAGGATTGCTCCCACGCCGGTGTGCTAGCACCAATCGTGATAACCGGGGAGAAATTTAAATCTCAACTCTTGAGATCAAGAAGGAAGGGAGAGGAGAGGTGTGGTGGATAGGTTGGAGCACTTGGGTCTTCTGAAAATCTATATCCATGACCTACTCCTCCTCCCTATTTATAATGCCAAGGTGTGGGCCTTTAACCATAATTATATCTCTAACAAATCCAATTTGTTATGTCCTGATCGGAACTTCCGATACCCTTAACGGAACTTCCAATCAAGACTTTCAATCTATAAACCAGCCCACATCAGAACTTTTGATCTGGCCTTTTAATCTCCAAACCAGATCACATTGAAACTTCCTATACCCCTATTGGAACTTCCAATCAACCGATTCCAAATCGAAACTTCTGATTTAAACTCTCTGATTTTGAATAAGAAATAATCGGAACTTTCGTTTCCAAATAGGAAGTTCTGATTTGGGCTCTCAGTTTCGTTAACCATAAATTATAGGAACTTACGATACCATATCGAAACTTATGATTTGAGCTCTCTATTTCTAATTTAGAAAATAATTGGAACTTGCGATCCTCCGAGAATTATCTTAGGCACAATTCCTTCAATACGTCCATTGATTACTAACTTTGGTTTAAATAACTATAGTTATTTAGCCTTGCAGGGTGATCCAAGAAACTATGTATTCACCCAAGGGATCAATGATTCAAGTCTATAATCCATTGGAGGGCATATAAAATATGTTGATACTATAGAGGAGTACATGCAGAGGAAGGAAGAGTATCAGCTAAAGGTTGAGCATACTAGCTTACGTTGGATAACAAATCCTCTAGGAATCCCTTAGTGGGACCAATGACATAGTGCGTATGTTATTGTCATTGCATGCTAACAATCTCACTAGAAGGGGAAGCAAGGGGAAGGAGATAATTTGTGTGCTCCAACCTAGATAAAGTCTTTGTGGTAAGGATCACAACCAAATCACAATTATTTTTGAATAATTTTAAGTGGAACACCTACCTTCGTGAACGTTCTAGCAGCAAGATGTAAGGAGATGTGCATTCCTTTAGTGGATAGATATAGAAGCAAGATATACGAGAATGGTTGGATAACAAAGGCAGAAAGCCAATCGAAGTACGAAATAAGAAGGAGAGAAGCTGATGAGCAAGCAAGGACTGCAAGATTTGATGAAGTGGAAAGACAACGGAGAGCATAAAATAGGTAGAAATAGCTCAGGCACAGAGAGGAAAGACAATAAGCCAGACACACTAGGGAAGAAAGATAACAAGCTAGATGAGAATGGAGAAATATGTAGGGTCAGACTTCCATACTATGAGTATGTCAATTATTGTGTGTTGAATTAGTTATTTATCCTATTGTCTGTTGAAAAATTTTGTGCTTGAATATGGTTGATGACGAACTGACCTTCTACATGATATACTTTCCGAGCGTTAAAATATCGTTCTTCCCTAAAAAAATCACCCTTTGATCAATTAGTTATTTCATTTTTCCTCTCTAGCTCTAGTTCCATTTCTCGCTCTCGCTCCATGTCACTCTTGATCTCATTTTGTCTCTTTCCTTCTCTCACTCTCTATCCGTCCTCCATTCTCTCTCGCACTCTTATCCAATTATTTCTCCCTTCCACTCTGATTTTCTCTATCTCTCTCCCTATCCCTATCTATGTCATCCATATACTGCCCACTACTCTCCTTGCTCTCAAGATCCTTCTATGAGCACTACTTATCGGAATCATTTTTGAACACAACCTCAAAAACCCTCTCATCCACAGACACCATATGCCTACATAACCTCTTCGATTCATCCAATGATCCCTTGAACTTCCCAGCTAGCTTTTGACATGACTCGATAATTGGGAATGTTGAGACCTATGATAACAAACCTTGAACAAAATCTCAGTTAAACAATAACACCTAAATCCTTCAATAAATCTTTACAACTATATATCTCCTTGTCTAAACTAGGAAGAGACTCACTATGATTTATGAAAACCACTTCTGAGCTTGAAAAAATTGATCTTCCTCATATGTAGTGGAAGAGGACCGGATGTTCCAAGCAAATTCGGATGTTTTAGATTATTTTAGAAATGCTAGATTGATCTGAAACTTCTATCTCAACATATGTCGATATATGGCATGTCGATAGACAAATAGTACTATGTCAGTAGACCATATACTAATTTATCCTCTATCAGCACATGGTCTATCAATAGAGGTTGAACGTACCGATCTGCACTACCACACAAATGACTTTTATTGATGAAACTTTAGTGATGGATAAAAGACATACGTCACTAATATACCTTTAGTGATAGGTGTGTTTACAATCGTTACTAAAGACCTACCTTTAGTGACAGGTCTCAATGATATCCATCACTAATGAGTTGCCAAAATTCTAAACCAATCTTTAGTAACGAGCAACGTTGAGACCTGTCACTAAAGACCTATCTTTAGTGTTGCATGTGAGACCCAACACTAAAGATCTACCTTTAATGACGTGTGAATATCTAGACCCGTCACTAAAGACTTACCTTTAGTAACGCGTGAATAACTAGAACCGTCAGTAAAGACTGACGCATTATAAAGCCTCGTCTCCTCTCTTCAGTCTTTACTCTCAACCATTCTATAACTTCCCTCACTTGCTCTATCTACTTGATCTTTACTATTCTCATCTTGAGCTCTATCGACGGTGGCTGGCTTTACTACCAGATCTACTCGACAGAGCGCGGTGTTACTTCATACTCCACCCGACCATGAGCTCATCGGTATTAAACTGCTTCAACAAATGGTATAGATTTATTGCCATTGCTTCACCAAATCCTGTTGCTTGACCTCCTCCATTGTTATAACCTCTTATCTCCTTATTTATCATCACATCTCGTTTATTTTGTCTCAAGGTAGAGGCCTCACCAACAATGACTACATAGAAAGCATATCAGGATAATGATAAAAATAATAGAAAGAGCGCCTCCATGACCACCTCGAATCTATTCTTCTTCTTCATCATCATAGCCTCTCCTCTATTATGGCTCGGAATACAGGCCTCACCGATGATGACCACATGGAAACACATCAGAACGATGACAAAAATGATGAAAAGAGAACCTACATGACCATCTCAAATCTAATTGTTAACTCATTTGAACTAAAAGAAATTAAGTGAAACTGTACAAATTAGATCTGAGATGAAAAAAACCGTCATTTAGTGACGCGTGAACATCTATACCTGTCACTAATGGTCCACCTTTAGTGACGGGTATAGATGTATGTATGTCACTGACACGTGAATATTTATACCCTTTACTAAAGGTTTGGTAACCTTTAGTAACACATGAATATTTATACCCTTTACTAAAGATCATCTTTAGTGATATATCATTAGTGACGCGATAAGGGTGATAGATATAGTATTCGTTACTAATAACTGTTATGACTCATCACTAATTGTCTTTCTTTAGATAGTGTTGATAGAGTCTCTATGGGTAAACCATATGTTGATAGAGGATAAATCAGGCAAATGGCCTTCCAATAAATTTTAAAATTCGTAATTAAAATTTCTAATAAAAATATATTACTTTAAAAAATTCGAGCGGCAGTAGCGCGGCGCACCTAGGCTGATGTCAATTACTCACGCACTCAAGCGTCGGTGGCTACGGTGCTCACGCGCTGAGGCATCGTACTCAGGCGTCAGTCTCGTCTCCTCCGTAAGGAATCCTTGCTTTCCTCTAGTTTTCTCCGTCGATCGCTTGGATGTTGGATCTGGGAAGTCGGTTGAAACCATCTCCAGACAATTCTGAAACAAATACCGTTCACCTATCCATCCTGTTAGCCGATTTTCCTTACATTTGAAAAAGCAGTTCATTCTCTACATAAATCAGCAAAAACAATTCAACATCACACAGATAATTACACAACCTCATGACCTTTCTGCGGCAGAAAAATCAAGTTTCCTCACGTCAAACAGAAGAGTTTCACCCACAGCAAAATTAAGAACCACACTATGAGTGCGTAGACAAGGAGTTTGTCGAAATATATATGATTTGACGACGAGATTGATAGAACAGAGAAATATTAAGCACTCACTCCCACTATATATTTAGCTGCAGATTAACTTTTATAAACCCATACTTATTTCTTTAATTGCGCGCCTAGACCGACGTTACAGAAGCCACCAAGGTCGCCTTCCCTGCCTCCGACGGACGGCGGAGGCGGTGCTCAGCGGGGGAAGGCGGCGATCTCGACGCCCTTGTTACCGAGAGACGGCTGGGGCGCGTCGTAGGTGCTGAAGAGGCGGTAGGAAGAGATGAGGGAGAGGAGGATGTAGCAGGCGACGGAGCCGAAGGTAATGGCCACGGACGTCCGCGCCTGCCGGCAGAAGCTACCGAACACGCCGCACGCCTCGCTCCATGTCACCTCCTTGTCGCCGTTGTACGCCAGGTACAGCAGCTCCGCCGACGCCGCGCCAGCCGCCAAGATCAGGTACGTGAACACCTGCACCCATGGAACGGATCAAAAGATCTCACGGAAACATTGCAAATTTTATCACTTCGGTACAATTAAAACATGTGTTCTTGATGCTATGATGCCATCTTTAAATGTGTAGTTAGATTTGTGTGTGCTCGAAAAAATTTTTGGCTGAGCCACTGGAACAAATTATATTAAAATTTTGAATGTTTGTGTGGCCATGTGCTGAAGGCAAAAGAGGAGAAAGTAGTGAATTAGACCTACCTGGTCGAGGAGGAAGACAATCCAGGAGCGGGACAGCGTCGCCGGCCGTGGCACGGCGATGTAGAACGCCGACACCAGCGAGTAGGCGGCGCACAGGCCGTTGGCGTACACCAGGTACCTTGTTTCGACGGAAAAAAAACAGAATGAATCGATCAGACAACGAGCTGCGTCGGCGGTGGCAGGCCAGGCAGGGTGAAGCAAGAAGCGGAAGTTGTAGGACGTACTTGAAGCCACCGAGGTCGGAGTAGGAAACAGTGCCGTAGTCGTTGTTCTGGGTGTTGCGGAGCATGACGGCCATAGCGGCGACGCAAAGCCCCAGCGGCGCGGCGCGCAGCAGCGTCTCCACGGGCCGCACCAGTCCAGCCGCCGTCTGCTCACCCGCCAGCTGCAGCCCATCGTCTCCAACGCTCGCCGGCGCCGCCATCACCTTCTCCTCAGCCATCTTCGACATCTTCTCCACTAACCGACCGACCAACTACCGAAACTCTCCTCTCTCTCTCTCTCTCTCTCTCTCTCTCTCTCTCAAGCGACGCACGCAAGAGGACCAGCGCTGTGAAGAAGGCCAGGGGATGACGGAAGGAAGGGCGAAGTAGAGGCCTGCAGGGTGGGGAGAGGGGAAGGGGGAGCGCGCATTTACGGCGATGGGTGGTTGTTGGGCAGAGTGGACCGGCTTGAATACGCGAGTTAATGGCGCGCGGTGGCAGTGTCGTGTGGGCGACGAGTGACGATAGGGCAAGGCTAATAATACACTTGTTACTTTTGCAGTCAGTCTTTTAATCTATCTGTATAGTAGTTAGTTTTTCAACAATAATATATGGCTAATTTTTTTTCTCACAGAATTTTTCGGTTCTTGTGTCTAAGCTGCGTACAAGCTTGCAGCCTGCTTTTTCCTCTCCCTCCTTCACCTCAACATCCAGCCTGTTTATAGCTTGCTTACAGCCTGTTATTATACTTGCTCTTAGAACGGTAGGAGCCGATCTCAGAGGCCGGCCACCCTGCCACCCCTCTATGACCCTACACGGTAGAGCCCCGGGTTCCCCACGACAATATTTTATTTCAAATTTAAATACAAATATAAATACTCTCTTATATATTTTATTTCGAATTTAAAGACAAGTCTAAATATTCTCTAATGCCAATATAATGTATATAGTTCAAATTTAAATTTACTAGGTTTATCTTGAAATGTGTATTCTAAAATGCGAATAAGCATTCAAATATTTACTTAGTTCGAAAGTTCTTCATAAGAATCAAATTATTCTATCATTCTTTCTAGAAATATACGTGGAAATATAGATTCAAGTTTGGATTTGTGATATGCGACAGACAAGGAGTAGTGACGGAGGTGAAGTGAGGCGGTGTGTCTTGTGCATGTGAGGTGAAGTGAGGCGGTGTGTCATGTGCATGTGAGGTGAAGTGAGGCTATGTGTCATGTGCATGTGAGCTGAAGGCGGTAGCATGAGAGGATCCGTAGGAGGAGTAGGAGTGAAAGTGGTTCGGATAGTTTCCGACCGTATCCGGAAAAACGGATTCGGATTCGGATTTTTTTGATTCGGATACGGATTCGGATTCGGATATTTTTTTTCGGATACGGAAACGGATATGATATGCCTGATATCTGTCGGATTCGGATACGGATTCGGATAATCCGGATAGTTCTTATTCGGATATTCGGCCCATTAAAAATATAGGCCCACTGGCCACACTGCAGGCCTTTATATGGCCCGATGGTTTAGATTTGGCTGGCAGGCCCACCAACCCACCACCATGGCGCCATGGCCTGATGGCCCAACCGCCCATGGATTTGAAATAAAAAATCTTCTTTATTTTTTTTAAAAAACATTTTTTAAAAAATAAAGAATATTTTTTAAAAAATATATATATTTTTAAAATGGGATAAATTTCTATAAATTTAAAAAGATAAAATTTTTTAATAAATAAAAAAAATTAGTTCTTTCAATTTAAATTTTAGAAACACAATGAATTAATGAAAAATAGCAAATTGACATATAACAATATCCAAATTTTCCATAAATTAATATATGTTGTATTTTAATTATATAAAAAGTTTAAACAAATATTTAACTATTAATTTGTTTTTAGACCTAACACATTTCTTTTAATATTCTAACTCATTACTTTCAAATCTCTATCTTTCTTAACATCGTACATGCAAACTTTGTCAAAATAATTTTAAATTTTTATCATAGCATCTATGTATCGTATGATGATACCGTGAGACGTATCATATTTTTCAAACTTAATTTTAATTTTTTAGAATTAAAATTTCATTAAGCTCTACGTTGTCCATCGAGTGTCGTAACATTTTTTTTAAAAAAATATCTTTCAATTTAGTGGATACTGACTTAAAATAGACTCACATGCATGAATATGATTTTTCTAGAATTTTTAGTTCATTATTTCATGCACTTGTAGTTCAAATTTGATAAATTTCAATATAAATCAAAGAAACATACATAATGAATTAAAAATAGCAAACTTATGTATAAAAATGTGATTTTTTTATAAGACTAGATATGTTGTATTTTAATCATAGAAAAAAAATCAAGTTTAAACAAAGATTTAACTATTGATTTGCTTTTAAACCTATCACATTCTTCTTATCATTATAACTCATTACTCTCAAATCTCCATCTTTCTTAACATCGTAGATACAAACTTTGTCAAAATAATTTTAAATTTTTATAACAGCATCTTTGTATCGTATTATGATACCATGAGACGTATCGTATTTTTCAGACTTAATTTGAATTTTTTAGAATTAAAATTTCATTAAGCTCTACGTTGTCCATCGAATGTCGTAACATTTTTTTAAAACAATACCTTTCAATTTAGTGAATACTGACTTAAAATAGACTCACATGCATGAATACGATTTTTCTAGAATTTTTAGTTCATTATTTCATGCACTTGTAGTTTAAATTTGATAAATTTCAATATAAATCAAAGAAACATACATAATGAATTAAAAATAGCAAACTTATGTATAAAAATGTGATTTTTTATAAGACTAGATATGTTGTATTTTAATCATAGAAAAAAAATCAAGTTTAAACAAAGATTTAACTATTGATTTGCTTTTAAACCTATCACATTCTTCTTAACATTCTAACTCATTACTCTCAAATCTCCATCTTTCTTAACATCGTAGATGCAAACTTTGTCAAAATAATTTTAAATTTTTATCACAGCATTTTTGTATCGTATGATGATACCATGAGACGTCTCGTATTTTTCAGAATTTATTTGAATTTTTTAGAATTAAAATTTCATTAAGCTCTATGTTGTCCATCGAGTGTCGTAACAATTTTTTTAAAAAATATCTTTCAATTTAGTGGATACTGACTTAAAATAGACTCAAATTTATGAATATGATTTTTTTATAATTTTTGGTTCATTATTTCATGCACTTGTAGTTCAAATTTGACAAATTTCAATATAAATCAAAGAAACATACATAATGAATTAAAAATAGCAAACTTATGCATAAAAATGTGAAATTTTTTTATGATATTATATATGTTGTATTTTGATATTAGAAAAAAATTCAACTTTAAACGAACATTTATATTTCAAATTTACAATTTTAAACTTTATCTCTCTCACTCCAAAAATAAGTAAATAGTCAACTTTGACTAAAACTCTATCAACCCTAATTTTTCTTTCTCTCTCCCGGTCTCTCCTACTCCTGTCACCTCTCTCCCCGTTCGTGATGATTTATATGATGTTAACTATTATTTGTCAATTGTGTTTTGTGATCGTGAATAAATAAATACATTATTGATATTCGGTAAGTATTCGTAACCGTATTCGTATTCGATTCGTATCCGCTCCGTATTCGTATTCGATGATATCCGACTCCGTATCCGTATCCGGATTATCCGAATCCGAATTCGAATCCGAAAAAATATATGAAAAGGATATGATATTAGTCATATCCGTCCGTATCCGATCCGTTTTCACCCCTAGGAGCGAGGACCTCCTAATTCACACAAATTTGTATGCCACACATATATACTCTAGTAACAATTCTCATAACATTAATATATTTATATTTCAAAATCAAACCGCAACACTGCACAATGTCAATTGTCAAACCCATTCAAATATCGGTGGGTATAGCTGCTTGAATAGTTTGAATCAACTTCTATGAAAAATATATGTTTTATCTAAACAACATGTGCTTACTACTAATACCCATCAGAACAAGAGTTTCATGACAATATTTTTCCAAAGAAAACGTAGAATAAACAATTATTACCCAAACAAGTTCGAGACCAAGCAAGTCAGCAACACCGGCCTAGCCTGCTATTATTATCTTATAATCCAACGAGTGCACATCTCCAAAACTCTCACTTCTTCCAAAATCATAAACACTTAGGTGAATTTAGAAATTTGGATGGAGTAATTTGGAGCTAAATATGAATTGTCTGTAATGTTGGGAAGATTTTATTCTAAATTAAAATGACAAAGTTCATTGTGTAACAATATTTTTCCTTGGCTGGCCCAACAATCATCACTGACGGCTGGGGCCTAGCTGCTAGAGAGACGACGTGCGCGAGAGCGAAACACTCAACGAGTGACGAAGGGGGCCGCACAACAGTGACACAGTCGAGAATAGAATGTGCTCTACGGTACCATCGGTCGCACCTTCCAGGGAGAAAACAAAGACCGGCGAGAATCGTGGATGCAACTGAATTGGGAAAGAAGATTTCAGATATATAGGCATCCGAGATCATCTTCTGTCCCAATGCTAGTGTATATATGTCAATATTTCACTACGATCGATGTGCAAAATCCTAGACAAACATATGTGCCAGAGGACAACATACGCGAGAACATTTTTGTGCTACAAATCAAGATGTAGTGTTTCTAATGTTTTTAGTCTTCTTTTATAAGCAATTACAAGGAAAAAATATACAAGAAAAGTTATATGCGGAGAAACTAGTATGTATGGAAACTTGTATGCATGGAAACTAGTAGACATAGAAAAAATTGGGGTATGGAATGTAATGACACGCCATGGATAGCTCCTAGGCATGATATCTGTGTTTTCCTAGGCACGGTATGATATGACCACGCTATCATCCAACATGTCATAACCTCTAATTCAAGTAACACC
This sequence comes from Zizania palustris, assembly GCA_019279435.1. NCBI lineage: Eukaryota > Viridiplantae > Streptophyta > Magnoliopsida > Poales > Poaceae > Zizania > Zizania palustris. The sequence continues at coordinate 23,124,490 of JAAALK010000085.1, read as the reverse complement.
AACTCGAGTATCACCAACAATGACAAGGCCAACACAAGCCTTTGATGACCTAAAAATGCATAATCGAGCAAAGAAGCTACAACAAGAGATGAACATGCTACTTTACGAAGATCAATTTAATATTCATGAGAATTATATATTGTCTAAATCGTGCACATTGTTATTACTCAGTTTCACTAAGGAGGATTACAAGATTGGACCAGTAGGAACTTCACGGCAAGATCGAACCGGTAGGAACCTGATGGGTGTCTGTCATGTGGCATGATCAGACTAGTAGGAACATCGCGACATGATCGGACTAGTAGGAACCCAAGAGTGTGTCGTGGGTAGGGTTCATAGTCTATCAAATGTTCAACTTCCCATAAAAACTTGGACGAATGTACAATGTTTCGTGGAACATACTGAACATGGTGTGAAGGCTTATCAAGTTTAATTTCCAACGCAACAAACCTCACATCATTTGGACTTCCCAAGATGGAGTTATTGCCAAAACACTGAAGACTGCGTAGAAGAGAAACAACCACTCGGGAACTCTTGTTCCGAGAAGACATTTCACAAAGTTTATCTTTTCGTTTCCATTTCGTGTTCATATATATCTAGGAGGATTGTTCCTAGTATAAATATCCATGTACTCCTAAAGCAAAGGCTGACTTTGATAATTGATACAAAAAACCGTTTGTTTAGCTGTGTGCTAACAAAACTTGAGAGTAATATCTACCCCTTTCTTCTTGTTATTTCCTTCGCGCGATTACAAAAGCAATGACTTCATCAGCTCCCAATTGGTGCTCCTACTCCCTTCAAGGTTTGTCTTGACTAATTGTAGGCTGTGTTGGTTGGTTCTTGAGTGTGTGGTTGGACAAATCCTCGATTCAGGTTGTCGGTTAAAGATGGTTGTTTGCTTCGAGGTTTATTTGTCGGGTTGCACTAGTTATCGATGCTTGTAGTAAGTTATCTGACAGTTCTACAACTGGTTGTCTGGTGATTGATCCTACATCGTGAAGATCAGGACATCGTGTCATATCATCTGGTATCAGAGTTTTTGTTACCATGATAGAATTCTTTACCCTTAGCTAAATATATTTTTGTCTTCATCCTATCCACCAAAAAGCCATAAAAATTATCATAGTTGTTGGCATAAATGTTTACGCTAACAGGTTCTCTAAGATCAAGAATAGACAAACAGTGAGTTCATGTCTAAGAACTTTCTCGAGCCTCCGTATTGGATAATAACTCAAGCAGTTCGAATATGTGTATTGAATAGCCGGGTGTTCGGTCCTCGTTACAGGGTAGAGAGGGGGGTATTTATAGGCAAAAATGTTTAAGGAAAAGACCTAATTACCCCTAGATTACAGCCGACATAGTGGAAACTATTCGGTACCCGAAACGGGGTTAAAAGGGTAAAGTTTATCCAAGGCAGATGGATAAGCCAAACATCTTATCAATCCTGTCGTTCTACTTCGGAACCTTCGTATCTTGCGGAGGGCTCCTCAGGACTTCGGATCGAGGCACCCTTCGGCTTGACACCTTCACCTTCGAATAGGAGCCCACCAGCTCCGAAGCTTAGTGAATCTTTGAGCTATTAATCTCTAAGTCCAGAAGGTGAAGCAATTTCCCCCAATAGTAGCCCCTCGAATACGCCTCTCCGTATTTAACCTGTGCAGGAGGGAGGCAGTATACGCAAGGAATATTTTCATATTCTGGGACTTAGAGAGAATTTGAACACATTACATTCCTTCGGAGGATTTCGGACCCAAAGCATTCGGACCTCTCCCCCAAGCTCCTAACGCAGTGTGAACACATCGCAGGAAAGAGTACTACTCCGAAGCGCAAACGTTGTGGGGAGCCATTTTGCTTATAGCCGTTACGGCGCAAGTAGCCGTTACGCCCTGTAAAAGGTAACGGTCGAAATTTACGGCGGTTTCAAGCCGTTCCACTTTCTGGACCCATCTGTCAGTGGCAGAAGCAGAACCTGCAGTGTGAACGCAGTCGAAGCATAGCAACCAGCGATCGAATATAAAAGGAGGATTAGAAGTTACCCGAAACTTTTTACCGCACTCAGCACTTGCGACTCGCTCTCTTCAACCTCCAATTCTCACAATCTCCCAATCCACCAAGCCATGGCAAGAACCAGCCACACCATTCCGGCGGCGGCGAGCACCCTAGCGCAGAGACAAGCGTGGGCTACCTCGGCTGCGGCAGCAATGGCGGGAGCTCCGGGCGACGCCTGGCCCAAGAACCCTCGGGAGCTCCGCCCGCCATCCAAGAAGAAAATTTCTCAAAGCTTCCTCATCGGCCAGTCCACGAGCACCACTGAGTCTATTGAGGAGGCCGTGGAAGGGAAGGTAGGGGCAGGACTGAGGACTCGAGTCCCCGGGTCGGAATCAACCCCGAGGCCACGAAGTGGAGAAGTGGTGGTCTTCGAGGCGTTCTTCGAAGAGGGCTTGGGGCTTCCGGCCATCGACTTCTTGGCGGAGGTGCTGGACCTGTTTCTTATCACATTACCTCAATTATCCCCCAATGTCGTCGCCCGCCTAGCTATCTTCGAGTGGGCACTCCGGGCCGAAGGGTGCGAAGGACGTTCGGAGGTCTTCGCTGCTACCCATGAGGCTATCTGCCAGCCGAAGCCGCAGGACAGGCCTGGGGACTCCAAGGAGATAACGGCCTTCGGCAGCGTCAACTTCCAGTTGCAGAGGGAGCATGCCCAACACTTTCCTGCGAAGGCCATCAACGATCGGTGGTACACCAACTGGATCCTTCAGTGGTTCTACGCCGAAGTCGGAGAGGACTACCCCCTCGCAGGGCCTCTCCAGAAGATCTAGTTCAGGAAGGAGGCGGAGATCGCTCAGAACCCTAGCCTGCTCTCCACGCGGCTAGGGCTATTGACCTCGGTGGCTCATCGCATGAGTATGCGCGACCACGCCGAAGAGTTCATCTCCCTTCGGATTCCACCCCTCGGGGCTAACTGGCCGATAGTGTTTCAGTAGGCCTCGGAGGGTGATCTTCGAACCCTAGGTAAGATTTCAACTCTGGCAGTAATGTGTTAGATGATGAAAAATAACATACTTATAATATGTTACCCCTTTTTTCCCCAGCGGCTCCACTGGCGCTAGCTCCGAAAGACATAGCTCGGGCCACCGAACGGGTCCTCGGAGCCCCTACGGTGACCAAGAGATAGAAGAGGCTAGAGCTGGTGGGGAGTTGGGAGCGCTCCAACAGATTGTGGGGAGCTCTTGGACTGGTGCCCCCTCCTTTGCCAGACTTTACCTCGACCGGAGCAGCCTCTCGGAAACAGAAGGCCCTCACCGAGCCCCCAAGAAAGCCAGCAAGATGCCAACTAAGAAGAAGAAAGTGGCGAAGCTCCCTCCGCAGCTGGCTCCGGCTTCGTCTGCTTCGTCCTTGGACATCCAGAGTTCGGCCTCAGAGGATTCCGAGGACTCCAATGCCCAACTGGCAACGGCCTTCGAGAATTGTCTCTTGGAGGACGACAAAGATGCAGCGGGCGTCTCAGCTGGAACTTCCACTCGGGAGGTTGCGGAGGTAGACCCGGCGCACGCCTCCGTGCCTGCTGTCGTGGACTTGGAGACGGACTCCACCACCCCCAACTCGCCCGTAAACAGGGTGATCATGGCGGAAGTCGAAGCCCCAGCGAAAAGCACACCAGAGAGGACTTCAGGGGATGATATCCTCAGGATGTACGAAGTTCTGGAGGATCTGACGATTCTGCCTCATGGGCCCTCCAAAGGTATACTACGAAGTTTTTACCTTGGTCGACACCTGCAACAATTTCTACTCATAAATGCTTATCAAATATTTTGACACTGTAGGTACCTCGAAGGGTGATGAAGCCCCGGCGGCACCCGAAGTCCCAATTTCTTCAAGGGTCGACGTTCCGATAGACACTTCGACTCCCTTGGACGCTCCGGTCCTGGTGGCAGAAGTCGTGCCTGCCGATGCAGCCTTGGGGACTGAGATCGCCTCTGCTGCTGTGGCTTCGGTGACCGAGGTCGCCCCCGCTGCTGCGGCTCCGGTCGAAGGGGTAGCCGACGAAGGAAGGGCCGCTTCTGCCCTAGCCGATGCTCCTGCTTTCGTGCCAGGGAGGGGCAAAAGCATGTCTAGCCTCGGCCTTCCCCCCGGCCTAGCGACGACTTCGGCCAGCAATTCGGAGGAGGAGGCCACGGCGGATGATCGCCAAGCTTTGTCTTGGCTTCCTTTGCTGGCTCCGTTCCTAGAGCACCGGACAGGCCTCCGAGCGCTCCTGGAGCCTTTGGCGGAAAAGAGCTAGGACATCGCCAATTCGGACCTGGTCTCTGCTCTGAGCGAAGCTAGGGCTCCGACGCTCGACATGGCCCTCGAAAGGGCTGCCCTTCTGGTACGAAAAGCACCTCAACCACTTCTAATTAGTAATTATGAACACTTTGGTACTTACTTGCTTTTTTTTCTTTGCAGCAATTCTTCCTTGCTAGAGCGGCAGCGACTTCCAATGAAGTCGAAACCAATCGACTCAAGAGGAAGGTTATCACCGTCCAAACCGCCCTTAAAGGCTCCGAAGAAAAATCCCTTCGGTTGGAGGAGGAGGCCGTAGAGGAACGAAGGGCTAGAGTTGCGGTCGACGAAGCCCTCTGAATTGCGAGGCAGGACAACGACGCGCTCCGCACTTCGGCTCAAGAGGCTGAAGTCGAGCGCGTAGTTCTTCGAGCGGAGGTCGAAAAGCTCCGGCAATCAGCGACCACTTCGAGCGCCCAGCTGGTGGAGCTCCAGGGAGCCCTTAATCAAGCGATGGCCCAGAAGAGCTCCTTGATGCTCCAAGTGGCCGAAGTGGCTGCTACTGTTGTGGGGCTGGAGGCGGAGGAGAAGAAGAACTCTAGTGCAGCAGAACGTACCTTGGACGCCCTTCAGGGTACCTTGGAATATTTTGGCACTATGTGCCCTTCGTCTTCTGCGGTTGCCAACGAACCGCTCGATCGGAAGTTGAAGAGGATCCAAGTAGCGGCGTCGTTGATGATGAACTCTGGCATCCGGTACGGAGAGATCTTTGGTCAGTGTGCCGGCATCGGAGTTCTCCGCCACCTCGAAGCCCTTCAGATCCCCCTCTCTTCAGTCGGGGGTTCTACCCCTGGAAGCTTTGCCTCCGAAGACCTGCTGCACCCATCTTCGGACGTAGCCTTGGCCTGGGAAGCCTTCCGATCGACTTGGAAGATGGACCACAAGGCTGCGGCCAAAGCTTGGATCGACGAAGCCCGTCGGCAGAAGCAGGCACAATCAAGGCCACCACTTCCTGCCTCGCCAGCTCCGACAATCCCTGCTCCACCAACCGACCCGCAGGTCTAGCCCTTAGGGAAATCATGTATACAAAATCTTGTAAAGCTCCTTTCATTAATGAAAAGTTATAAACGAAAAGCTTGCTTGGATGTTCTGTTCCTTTAGGTTTTGTCACGCCCTTCGAATTATGACCTCGAAATACTAGATTTTAGCGAAGGGCTCCGGAAGGAATGGGCGAGCCTTGAGAGCTTAAGGCCCTACCGCCGCTCTCGCTTCTCTGTTCCTCGTGGAGACAAAGGGGAGATACTCCCCGAAGTTTTTCAAGAGGTCTTAGCTTATATCAAGGAAGAGGAGAAAGAGAAGGCATCCTCATCTTCCGAACACATGAATTGGTCTGACTCGGAGTACCAGGCCAAAGACCCTGTGGAAGTTAACTCCGACAGGCTTCTGACCTGGGCCGAGCTTCAAGAGGAGCAAAAGAAACTGCGGGCCTCGAAGAAGAAAAGAAGTGCTCGGACGAAAAGGACCAAACCGGCAGCTTCAAGCTCCGAAGGACAGAGTAGCCGGAGGGGTAGCTCTAGAGGCCGACAGGGTCTTCGATTCTTCCTAGGCTTGGACCAAAACTTCTCCTAATGTATAAGTACGATGAATTATTGTGAATTGTTCTGAAAGTATCTTGTTTGTTTTTTTACCCTCCTACCCTCCTTGTGGGTGGGGGATCCTTTGTTGTGCAAATGGGTTCGCCGGACATAATGATGCGCCAGACAACTTGTCGCTTAGGACGACCCTTTTTTTGTTGTTTTTTTAATGTGTCTCGTTAGCCTGGGCCTCGAAACTTTATTACTTGGTCTCCTTCGATTCTTTTGCATATCGCTCGAACCCGTAGGCCGGAGGTCTGTTTAACATTTAAAGTCCCTGGACTCTTCTATGGATCCCAACAAACCGTAGCGTGGAATCCGTAGGGTGGCCACCTTCGGCTCTTTTACAGATACGTCGCGCCCGGAGGCTGGAAATCTGTTCTTTTAAAATCCTTAAACTCTTCTACGGATCCTAACAAGCCGTAGCCTAGAATCCGTAGGGTGGCCACCTTCGGCTCTTTTACAGATACGTCGCGCCCGGAGGCCGGAAATCTGTTCTCTTAAAGTCCTTAGACTCTTCTACGGATCCTAACAAGCCGTAGCCTGGAATCCGTAGGGTGGTCACCTTCGGCTCTTTTACAGATACGTCGCGCCCGGAGGCCGGAAATCTGTTCTCTTAAAGTCCTTAGACTCTTCTACGGATCCTAACAAGCCGTAGCCCGGAATCCGTAGGGTGGCCATCTTCAGCTCTTTTACAGATACGTCGCACCCGGAGGCCGGAAATCTGTTCTTTTAAAGTCCTTAGACTCTTCTATGGATCCTAACAAGTCATAGCCTGGAATCCATAGGGTGGCAGCGAAGCCCTTGAACCCATGGTTCACAGGCTGTTGTCCGGGTCTTGGGAAAGATGTTTGACTCTGCAAGCATCTCCGTCGTCCCGATGCATCCACCCGAAGTAGGGGATACTCGAAGAGTAAACAAAATTAGACCCTCCGCTTTTTATTTAGAAAAGGAAATTTTACAAGTGATTACAAGGAGCCCCTAAGCGTAATAACGCTTAAGGTGCTCCGCATGCCATGCATGTTTCAATTCTTCCCCTTCTAAATTAGCATATTTAAATGAGCCAGGACGTCCTAAGCGTAGGATAATATATGGTCCTTCCCATTTATTTCCTAGCTTCCCCGGTGCTATCATACTTCGCAAAACTAGATGTCCTGGCCTAAGCCCGCTCGGCTTTATCTTTGGGTCATACCATGTTTTTGTTTGTCCCTGGTACTTCGTTAGATTGGCGACAGCTCGAAGCCTTGTTTCTTCTGATAAGTCCAGCGAAGTGTTTCTTTCATCTTCATCTCTAGGGTGCACTATACGAAGGGATCCACCCTTGAGTCTGTAGGAGTCATGGCCTCATCTCCGAAGAGTAGTCTAAATGGGGTAAAGCCTGTGGATCTGGTTTGAGTGGTTCGAATGGACCACAAGATCTTGGGGAGCTCTTCGATCCACAACCCCTTGGCCAGCCCAACAATCCTTCGATTTAAACCGGATAGGATGTTCCCATTGGCTCGCTCGACAGCTCCGTTGGACTGTGGATGGCGTAATGCTGCGAAACACAACTTAATGCCTAGCACTTCACAAAATGCTTTGAATGTCTCAGCTTCGAACTAGGTTCCATTATCCACGGTTAGCTCCCTTGGCACTCCGAACCTACATATAATGTTCTGCTAGAAAATTTTTTGCACATTCCAAGAAGTGATAGCCATCAACGGCTCCGCTTCAACCCATTTTGAAAAATATTCAATTGCTACTACCGCAAACTTCAAGCCTCCTTTCGCCATTGGAAAAGGGCCTATGAGGTCCATGCCCCACCGAGCCATTGGCCATACCGGGGCAATAACTTGAAGTTGAACTGGTGGACGGTGGCTTCGTCTGCCCATCCATTGGCATCCTTGGCATGTTCTAACCAACTCCTCTGCATCTCTCACAATTGTTGGCCAGTATAGCCCCTGCCGAAGTGTCTTTCCTGCCAAAGCACGAGGGGCCAGATGACTTCCGCACAAACCTTCATGAATCTCCCGAAGTATGTCTTGGCCTTCGGGTTGGGAGATGCATCGGAGTAGAGGGGAACACACACCAGCTTTGTATAATATTACGTTGATAAGCTTGTAGTTTCGAGCCCTTGCTTGCAATCTCCGGGCATCTGGACCGTCTGAAGAATCTATGCTACCTTGCAACATGTTCATGATCGGAACCCGCCAATCTGTGGCCGGAATGCATAATATTTCTGTAGAGGGTAACTGACTAGCTGCAGGCTTCATTAGTTCTTCGTAGAAAGCACCCTCCGGGAGGTCCACCGCTCCGGCTGTAGCTTTTGCCAGTATATCTGTGAGTTGATTATCTGCCCGAGGGATGCTCCAAACAGAGAATCCCTTCAATGCTGCCTTAGTTTTGCGGATTTCTTCAAGGTATTGCGCTAGATGCTGGTTCTTTGCTTGAAAGCACTTATCAACATGCCCCGCGACGACTTGGGAATCTATCTTAATTATTATCTTTGTAGCTCCAAGTGTCTTTGCCTTTCGGAGGCCTAGTAGGACCCCTTCGTACTCTGCGATGTTATTGGTGGTCTTAAAGTTGAGCCTCGCAGAATACATGGCCTTCTGCCCTGATGGTGATATGATGACTGCGCCAGCTCCAACACCAGATGCCTGATAAGCTCCGTCAGAAAATATTGTCCATAAGCCTTCGGAGGGCTCCTCCGGATCCCAAACTGCAGATGGAGTCCATTCTGCTAGGAAGTCAGCTATGATTTGGGATTTGATAGCTGTTCTTGCCGTGAAGGAGATTCTGAAGGGGGCTAGCTCGACGACCCATTTTCCAATCCTACCTGTAGAGTATTTGCTTCGGAGCATATCCCCGAGAGGATACGAGGTAGGAACGATTAGGTTATGCGCCAAAAAATAATGCCTTAGCTTTCGCGAGGCCATTACCAGGGCATAAGCAAATTTCTCGAGCTCGGAGTATCTTATCTTAGCTCCAGACAAAGCTTCTGAAACAAAATAAACTAGGTTCTGTACTAGCTTTCCCTTAAGCTCAACTTCCCAAACCAATACTGCACTTACTGCGGAGCCTGTTGCTGCAAGATAAAGGAGGAGTGTTTCTTCTGGGAGGGGCACAGTAAGTGTTGACAAGCTTTCGAGGTATGTTTTTATGTCATCAAAGCTTTTCTGGCATTTTGATGTCCAACTGAATCTTTCGGACCCCTTTAGGGCTTTGAAAATTGGGAGGCTTCGCTCTGCTGACCTGGTCAGGAATCTGCTAAGCGCTGTGAGCCTCCCTGCTAACTTCTGGACCTGCTTCAAATTCCCCGGTGGAGCCATTCTTTGCAGTGCACTTATCTGCGTTGGGCTAGCTTCGATTCCCCTGCTTGAAACTAAGTACCCTAGCAGTTTTCCTGCTTTCGCTCCGAATATACATTTTTCAGGGTTGAGGCGTACTCCACATGATCGGAGGCTCTCAAACGTCTCAGCTAGGTCTAGGCTATGCTGGTGCTTTTGTGCACTTTTTATTACAATGTCATCCATATAGGCTTCGACGTTCGGCCTATTTGGTGACCTAGAGCCTTAGCTATTAAACGTGAAAAAGTGGCTCCAGCATTCCACAAGCCAAAAGGCATTCTTACATAACAAAATACCCCAGAAGAAGTTATAAAACTTGTCTTGGCTTCGTCTTCGCGCCTTAGCCAAACTTGATGATATCCGGAGTAGGCATCGAGGAAACTTAGCAGTTCGGAGCCAGCTGTGGAATCCACCAGCTGGTCTATTTGGGGCATCGGGTAGGGGTCTCGCGGGAATGCTTTATTTAATGAAGTGAAGTCAATACACATGCGCCATTTGTTCGAGTCCTTCTTCCTTACAAAAACAGGGTTAGCCAACCACTCGGTATGGGCTACCTCCCTGATGATGTCGGCCCTCAACAATTTTTCTACTTCGGTTTTGGCGAGGCTTGCTCTTTCTGCAGATAGCTTGCGGAGCCCCTGGCCTACTGGCTTGGCCTTCAGGTTGACGAGCAGGCTATGCTCAATGATGCTCCGATCCACCCCGGTGATGTCTTCGTCGGTCCAGGCAAAGACGTCCAGATTTTGCTCGGCGACCTCTTCCAATGAGCCAGCTATCTCCGAGGATAGCCCTTTGCCGAACTGTACTGGATATTCTTTGCCATCTTTTGAAATTATCCTTGTTTCGACATCGCCTTCCGGGCTTGGCTGGAGGGAGAGCCCCTTTGAAGGGTTCGAAGCCTCTAGCATTTCTTTCGTGCTCTCCACCACGTTGTGCACTTGCCGGGGATCCAACGGCTGGCCATGCCCATACTCCATTCTCCGGGCTATAGCTTGGTCTCCTGAAATAGTAAGAACTCCACCCTGCGTGGGCATTTTGAGACAGAGATAGTTGTGATGCGCTATAGCCCCAAACTGGTTCAGCATCCCTCGCCCGAAGATCGCATTGTAAGCATAAGGGGTGTCGACAACGTCGAAGATCACCTCTTGTACCCTGGCTAAAGGCCCCTCTCCAAAAGCAACCTCGAGGCCTATCTGGCCGAGGGCATCGAGAGGCGGTCCTGAGAAACCTTGAAGTGGTCGGGCCGCTAGAAGTAGATGCTTCTGAGGTATGCACATTTGATCGAAAGCCTGCACAAAAAGTATGTCTGCGGAGCTTCCGCCGTCGACCAGGAACCTCCGGACTTCCACTCCTGCTATGTCTGCGGAAATGACCAAGGGGTCAGCATGGGGAAACTTTACTCCCACGACATCGCTGGTAGTAAACGAGATGGGCACATGAGACCACTCTGGCATCCCTTCTGCGGAGCTTGAAGTTCCAATGTGCCCAACCTCGCGGACGTATTCACGCTGCTGCCTTTTGGACATGTTTCCGAGGGTCCCCCCTCCGATGATTGGCATGACCACTCGTTTTCCGTGGTCTTGTCGGTCTTCCTGTTTCGGTGGTGGCATAATGTTGGCCACCGGAAGTCGCATGGGGGCTTCGGGGACACCGACTCGGGCCACGATTTGCACATGCTCTGATCGTGCTGTTGGTGGGGCTCAATCTGAAGTACCCCGCCTGGTACTTCGTCCTAGGTACTCACCCCAAAGGGTTAACACCGACTTGCAGTCCTTCGTGTCATGGCTTCTATTGTCGCCATGCACGCAACAGAAAAAACTCTAGCGCCTGCTAGGTGCTCTTTCTTGAGGCTTCGGTGCCCCAGCCTTCAAGTTCTGCGCCTGCTGATAACTGGCAGGTGCCTTCGGAACGTAGGGTGTAATGCTTAGTACCTCCGAACGGAAATGCTTCTTCCCTCGCCTATGCTCGTTGAAGCGGCTATCTTGAGGGGGCTGCAGAGGAGCCGAGGCTTCTGGCTCCATCTTAACTTCTCGGAGGGTAGGCGCGGGTGCTCTGGCTCACCGGAGACAGCCTTCCTCCGCCTTTGCATACTGTTCGAAGTATGCCATCAGCTGCGCCACAGACGTCACCGGCTTTCGATGGAGTTTGCTGAGGAGGTCGGGGTTTAGCACCCCTTCGCGGGTGGCGTCCAATACCGAAGAGGTAGACAGGCGCTTAATCTGTGACTTGGTGTGGGCGAAGCACGTGAAGTATTCTCGGAGTGTTTCTCCCGCCCGCTGCTTCACCTGGAACAAACTCCCTGTGGACATCGGGGCCACAAAGGTACCCTGAAAGTTGCTCACAAACTTCTTCTTCAACTGCTCCCAGGACCTGATCGATCCTGGCTTCAGGGACCAGAACCATCGGAGCGCCACGCCTTCAAGAGTGAGGGGGAAACACTTCGCCATCGTGTTGCGCACCCCTCCACTTGCTTCTATTGCCAGGGCATATGAGCGAGTGAACTCTCCGGGGTCTGACCCACTGGAGTACTTGTGCAACTTTGAGGCCTTGAATCTGGGATCGAAGGGCACTCTTTGCAAGTCCGAATGTAGCGGAGACTCATCATCGAAAGATGCGTTCTCGGCACACATCAATCTTCTCATACTCCATACCGAGAGCAGAAAGCATTTTCTTTGACTGATACATGTCTTTCGGCACCTTATGGTTCTTAGGAAGGATATCGCTGATCAGATTCAAGAGCTCCTTATAACAATTGTTTGAAAATGCAAATTTTGACTTAATAGCCATAATACGAGTCACGAAAGCGAGAACGCTTACGGTGGTGTGCTCATGCAATGGCTCTTCTGAAGCTCGAAGGATGTCGAAAAACTTTTGAACCTCCGGTGTTGGAGGATCCTCGGGGTTTGATTCAAACTCCGGTCGTATAGCATCAACCATCTCATCCATCCTATCGTCAGCAACGCTATCATCTTCTTCTTCCACTACTAATACCGTTTTTTCAAGGCCTGTCTCGCCGTGAAAAGACCAAACTTCATAACCTGGCACGAAACCATATTTGCAAATATGCAATGACAACGTCCTCTTGTCTTGCCAACGAGAATTTCTGCACTTCATGCATGGGCACCTCGCGCCAGTGTTTGTTGTCAAAGCGAATGCACGATCAACAAATTTCTCAGCGTTGATTACCCACTCCCTCGTGTGAGCTCCACTTTTCATCCAACCACTATACATCCACCGTCGGTCGTCCTCAGCCATTCTATATGCAAAACATTCATTCAATCAAAGGGCTCGCAACAAACACACACCCTGGCCACCCCCCGCCTCCACCTTCGGACAACGGAGGGGAAGTAGAGGCGGCCGGGCGGCCGACGACGCAAGGGGAAGCAGAGCCCACCGGCGACGCGATTCACCATGGCGTCCGGCGGTGACCGCCTGGACGCCTAGTCGACGCAGGCGATGCCGTGACAACCATGGTCTATAGGAAAAGATAGGTCCTAAACCCACCCAAGAGTGACCGACAAAACGTGGTATTTATGACGAGCCATGAGTCCGAACGAAATTTCAGCAGCATAACCCCGCTGTTCTCCAATTGCACGCTTGATAGTGGTGCAATGGAGAACAACAAGGTTATGTTACTGAAATCTCATTCGGACTCAGGACTCATCATAAAACCACGCTCTGTCGCCCACTCTGAGGCTGTCCAAAAAGGGACAATTTCGGACCTGCACATCTCACACGCATGACACGTGTGAGACATGTTGGTCCGAAACGGGTGACACATAGGTTTCGTTACACTATCTACGTTGTTGTCAAATAAAAAATTGCATACGAAAAGAAATATATATATTAAAGTATATATAGATATAATACTAATCACCCAATGAAATCATGCATAAAATCTACCCTAATACATTAAATTTACTGTCATAATAGATTTTAATTTACTATCACCGCTTGCTTTTACTAAAATCTACCCTAATACATTAAATAACACTATTATTACATTAAAATTCTCATCTATTCATCCTAATACATTAAATAGTACTACTATTGCATACATAAAATTAAACTATATGGTTAACGCCATAAACAAAGATAATTTAATACTTGAGTCTAGGTAAACTATAAATATGTAGAAAATTTTTAGAAAAAAGTAGAAGATTTTTGGACGGAGGTTGTAATTAATTTGACCGCACTCAGTAATTATTCAGTTTTGATTATATTGGCGAAAATCACATCGACTAATATAATTAAATTAAATAAATCTTGAGAAAAATACAACGTACGTGTTCTATTCTAAATCCTAATTAACAAGTTCTTTGAAAAAACATAACTTTTGCAAATTAACATCTTTAAATGAAAGTAAAATTAATTAGAGCGGCGCACCTTGGCGGCGTCGACGGCGGCGTCGACGGCGTTGGCGATGGCCGGGAGGAGGCGGTGGCCGGCGGTCGAGGCGGCCGGGAGGCGGCCGGCCGGGCGGCGGCGGCCGGGCGGGCAGCGGCGCGGCGCGGCGCGGCGGCGCCCGAGGCGGCGAGGGCGGGCGGCGGCGAGGGCGGGAGGCGGCGGCGGGCTGCTGGGCGCGGGAGGCGGCGGCGGCGTGGGCGCGTACAGGGAGTTAGGTCTCCCTGTACGCGCGCGCGGCTGGGAAAAGGCCGACCTAACTTCCGCCGGCCAGCATTAAAGCCGACGGAAGTTAGCTAACTTCCGTCGGCTTTAATGCTGGCCGACGGAAGTTAGGGGGATCCGGACGGCCGCGGAAAAACCCCCGCTAACTTCCGTCGGCCACTGTCAGAAGCCGACGGAAGTTAAGTTAACTTCCGTCGGCTTGCCCAAAAGCCGACGGAAGTTAAATTGGCCGACGAAAATATTCTGTTTTGTTGTAGTGCCTCCGGGACTTGGGCAGCTTCTGGGAGGTTGCGAGCACCACCATCTTGAGGCCCTTCTGGAGTCTCGGTGGAGGCTTGAGTGCGGAGGTGATCGGCGGCCTCTTGCCTCCACCTAGCTACTTCCTCCTGAAGCCTAGCTAGTTGAGTAGCCTCGGTTCCAGGAAGGTCTTCGTCTTCATCGGAGGGTAGCTCTGGGTCTTGGGAGATGACATAATCAGTCCGAAGCACCGTAGGAGGAGCTCGGGGACCCCTGGGCACTCGACGCCCAGGGGCATCTTCGTGAACCGTTGGAGCGGTTGAGGGCCCGGCTCCTGTGGTCCGAGGGGACCTTCGGAGGGGACCCGAGGCATAGCTAGTCACGGAGAGGTCCGAAGATCGGGGACTTCGATTGATCTGGGAAGGCGAGCGGGGGCCTTTGAACCACACTAAGAAGCCCCTTACCGAATGGTGCGCGGAATCTTGGGACTCCGAGGCTCCCTCCGTAAGTGCTCTTCGAAGTGCGGTCAGCAGTAGAGAACAAGATTTTAGAACATGGTCCCCTACGGACGGCGCCAACTATTGGCTTAAAAGTTTACGCTAACAGGTTCTCTGAGATCAAGAACAGACAAACAGTGAGTTCGTGTCTAAGAACTTTCTCGAGCCTCCGTATTGGATAATAACTCAAGCAGTTCGAATATGTGTATTGAATAGCCGGGTGTTCGGTCCTCGTTACAGGGTAGAGAGGGGGGTATTTATAGGCAAAAATGTTTAAGGAAAAGACCTAATTACCCCTAGATTACAACCGACATAGTGGAAACTATTCGGTACCCGGAGCAGGGTTAAAAGGGTAAAGTTTATCCAAGGCAGATGGATAAGCCAAACATCTTATCAATCCTGTCGTTCTCCTTCGGAACCTTCGTATCTTGCGGAGGGCTTCTCAGGACTTCGGATCGAGGCACCCTTCGGCTTGACGCCTTCACCTTCGAATAGGAGCCCACCAGCTCTGAAGCTTAGTGAATCTTTGAGCTATTAATCTCTAAGTCTGGAAGGTGAAGCAATTTCCCCCAACAATAGTCTTTTGTTACAATCTATTTATCTAGTGAGACTTGTTATGTTTCAATCCATTCGAGTTTTTGTTTAGTTGTTGATCATATCATTGTGTGTCCTTTTGTGCCTTTCATACCCTACAAAAAAACCGATAACCTGATTCTATCCTTCATTTGTGCAAATATTATATCTGATCTTATTTAGTATCATGCAAAAAATAAGAGAGTCAAAAAAGAAAGAAAGTTACAAAAAAAAGTATTGGAAAGAAAGAAGAGGTATCAAATTGTTGGTATGCACAAGTCTTGAACCTACACATCAAGTTGTGTAATCAGTGTGTTATCCTTCTATTGGTGATATTTCGTTTGCGCGTGTGTTGCCTTGGTTAATCATTCATATTTCATGATCAGCACTAGGCATTGGATCTCTAGTTTGAATTGCTACTTATCTTTACAACAACTAGAATTCAGATTGCTCCTTGTGCATCTTTGCACACCGATCTCCACAAATAAGCCACTGTAAAATTGAACATCGGTCGTGTATTTACTTAACCATCACTATTTAACCACCACACAAATTACTTTTGTAATCTGCAAGGAACTCATTAGAGTTTTGGTCGGTAAGAGAAGGTGAGGTTGTGGGAGCTACCAAATTTTTATAATCTACAAATATCTATTGTTCGTATTTGAGCTAACCTTACACAGGAAGATGGAATATATTGAGGGGGTGAATTGTGTTACTATGGCACAAGTAAATGAACTCCAGCAAAGCATTGAAGAGAGGTAAGACTGGTTGACCCAATATCTTCGGGCTCTTATGGTTGAAATCAGAGGGCTTCATCAACCTCATGATGGTGCAAGTAACCATGGTGAAAAATGGAGAAAATAGTGATGGATGAGCTATTGCTAGAAGAGAAGGAGAACAAGAAAGAAGGAATCGAGCGGCTGCACATAGTAGAGGAAGAGAATGAGGTCAAAAAAATAATGACAATGATGATTATAAAGATACTTATGGAGATAATCATTCCCAAAATCGTTTTGGTCGCCAATGTCACAGAGGAGGTAACCATGAGGAGAGGTTTGGCAAACTAAAATTTACCATGCCAAAATTTGGAGGATCTGATCCTGAAGCTTACTTCACTGTAGAGTTGAAGGTGGACAAGATATTTCGCCTGCATAATTATTCATAGGAGAATAAATTAGCCATAGAATTTCTTGAGTTTGATGGATATGTTCTGATTTTGTGGGAAAAACATCTCCGTGATCGAGAAGAAGATGGAGAAAATCCGTTTGCATCATGGGATGAGATGAAGCGAGAAATGAGAATTTGTTTTGTGCCAAAGCACTATTGTTGTGATCTTTTTGACAAATTGCAAAATCTGAAACATGGAAGTTTCTTTGTTGAGGAGTATTAGAGATGGAGAATGATATGATTAGAGACAATGTGTATGATTATGAAGAGCAAATTAATGCATATTTCATGGCTGGGTTACATCGCAATATTCAGTGCATTGTGGAGTTTTAGTCGTACCGTCATCTTATTGATTTGGTACATCAAGCAACTAAAGTTGAATGGCAATTACAACAAGATGCTAAGAATAGTAATCCCTTGTCATATGGCACGAGGACTATGACAGGAGGAGGCAAGTCGACCTCAAGATTTACTGCAGCATCCTCATTGGCGAAAAGCTCAAATGGAGACTTATGTCCTAATGTGCAGGATGTTAAGGGGAAGAATGGTGCTGCCCCAAGCATGAGCTCTAAACCATCAACGTCCACCACTACTTTAGTGGGTTCTACAACCAAGAGTAGTGGGATTTAGTGCATCAAGTGTGGATGTCGTGTGCATGTAATCAGGAATTGTCCAAATAATCGTGTGATCATTGTGAATGACAATGGAGAATATGAATCAACTAGTGAAGAGGAAGTTAAGGAATAAATGTGACGATGAAGCTCATGAAGATGAGGAACATGCTAGATGTGAGTTTGAGCAAGGTGCTTCTCTTGTGGTGACTCAAATTTGGAGCGTTCAAGTGAATGAAGTTGAAAATAGACAACGACATAACATTTTTTCAAACCAGAGCTAGAGTACAAGATAAAGTAGTCAAGGTAATCATTGATGGTAGGAGAAGTCATAATCTTGCTAGTCGTGAGATGGTTGACAATCTTGGGTTGAAACTATAGTGTCACCCTCATCCATATCATATCCAATGGTTGAATGATTTGGGAAATATTAAGATTGGATATAGAGTAAAGGTTCCATTCAAAATTGGTGAATATGTTGACATAGTAGAGTGTGATATGGCCCCAATATCTATGTGCCACACTCAGCATTGTGGGAGAACAAACTAGTACACACTAGATTTAAAAGGGAAAAGTTTGTGCTAAAACCTATGACGCCTCAACATATCATGGCCGAGCACTTAAAAAAGTCTGAAATTAATACAGCATGTAAAGGAGGAGAAGAGCAAAATAAATTGAGTGTCCTCCACAATTCGGTGACTGAGTTCCACCAGTCAAATTTGAGAGATAAAAATAAATGAGAGGGAGAGCATTTAGTTATCCAAACCATAAAATTTGAGCTAAGAGAAGTGAGGAACAACCCAGATCAAGTACTGTTTGTACTTATGTACAAAGACATTTTAATTTCACTTGATGATATCACCTCTCTTCCTAGTGTTGTGTTACATATTTTACAGGACTATGAAAATATTTTTCCAAAAGAAACACCGGCTAGACTACCTCCCATTCGTGGAATTGAACATAAAATTGATCTCATTCTAGGGGATGCACTCCCTAGCCATCCACCATGCCGCACTAATCTTGAAGAAACAAAAGAATTACAAAGGCAAGTACAAGAACTTATGTAGGACCAAAATAGGTGACTATAGGGGGTGAATAGGCGCCTCAACAAATTCTTTCGAATATATAGCATTTTCTTAACACTCAATACTCCTCCAAATAAAAAAAAACGAAAGCAAATAGATTCGCAAATCATAGATAAAATTAGTGCTATCTCTTTCCTGTCTCGATCAACATTCAACCCATGTCTTGCTTCATCTCAACGTGTACGACTGAGATCATCCTCAGCTTCACCCGACCTCCTTGATTGTCCAGCACCAAGCTCCCCGCTTAACCCTGATAACCTGTCGTTGACAGTTGAGTAGCATCCCAATCATGCACACCACGAGACAAACAAACATGTCTTTCCCACACACATATCGAACCCTTCGGTGAACACAACAGACAAGCATAAGTCCGAATCCTGAACCTAGCATGCTTGTCAATCACTCATCACTTAAAAAAACCAAGGCACATCACTTAGACCAACCATGTCACTTGATATAGGATTTTCTCCAACCTTGTTTAAAATTCTCCCCCTTTTGCAGGTTTAAAATTCTGCCCCTTTTGCCGTTTTAAAATTCTCCCCCCTTTTGTATAAGTATGAAATAAATCCTCCCCCTTTGGCAATGCAATCATCAAGGAGAAAAGAACAATTCTAAAGCATGAAAGATCATTAATGCCAAACAAAAAGGAAATCAGCAAAGATTCCAACCAAAAGATCATATGAGTGTATTCTCTGAATTATCAACAAGGAATTCAAGAGATCAAAAGACAAAAGAGAATAAGCTCCCCCTAAAAACAAGCTCAGATAAAGCCAAAATTTTCCCCTTTAAAATCTGAAAACTCTCACCCCTGATGACAATTGGACTGAATATGAGAGACCAAAATCACTCATAGAGACACAACTCAACTCCCCCTAAAATGCAGCCCCCCCTCAAAATATGATATGAATGCAAGTAGAGTGCAAGAAGAGCGAAAAAGAAAGCTTCTTAGATATAATTAATAGCAAGTACACAAGCTAGCAAGTATAAGCAATATATATTGTCTTTAAACAATACATGATAAGATCAGGTGAATAATATCCAAAGAAAATCATAAGAAGGTAGTTTTCATGTTTTGCAAACAAAAGCATCACCACTTAGACTAGCAGACTAGGCATGATAAGACATGAAATGCAAAATATAGAAAATATCTACCCAGATATGCTTATCCAAAAATATGATATGAATGCAAGTAGAGTGCAAGAAGAGCGAAAAAGCAAGCTTCTTAGATATGATTAATAGCAAGTACACAAGCTAGCAAGTATAAGCAATAGATATTGTCTTTAAACAATACATGATAAGCTTAGGTGAATAATATCCAAAGAAAATCATAAGAAGGTAGTTTTCATGTTTTGCAAACAAAAGCATCACCACTCAGACTAGTAGACTAGGCATGATAAGACATGAAATACAAAATATAGAAAATATCTACCCAGATATGCTTATCCAAAAACATGGAGTTTCAACAAACTTGTTATCCAATATTTTCAAACTTTTTGATTCCTTTTTTTTTAATTTTGTGCTAGGGGTTATTTGCTTTTCCAACTAATGCTAATCGACGAAGCTAAGCCCAGATCAAGCAAACACTATCAAAAGCTTAAAGCATTGGTCTTGGCATACACTTTAGTGTCCCAGTTCATACCAAAGTGCTATGGTACACAGTCTAGAACAAAAGCAGTGTGACAAAACAAACCCACCTAGATTTTTTTTTAATTTTAGCACAAAAGGCATAGATATCAATTTCATGATTTTTATCATTTTCAGAATAAGAATTCCATGAAAAGCATTTAAATGTTCAAGTTGCATGTCTACCTCCAAGTGAAAAGGACTTATCTACCAGGCATGTAAAAGATAGTAAAAGCAGTCAGCCTACACATGCTAGTTACCAGACTAAGCAGTAACCATGTTTTAGATTTTTAAAGCATAAAAGTCATGCTTATGACATATATTAGATATATATTCAAAAGATATGAATCAACATGATCATAGACAATAATCCAAAAGCATATACAAGCAAGTGTATGTAAAAGTAGTTAATCATGTAACAGAAGCTCGTGCATGTGTGTGGATGCAATAAAGCATGAGAAAAGCACACAAAAAATCAAAAGAAAGAAAATTCAAAATATCCAGCTCAAAAGGATAAACAAAACACAAAATCTCTTACCCTAATCGTTGCACCCAAAAGTGATGTAGTCTTGGAGCTCATTGGGTTGAGGCTGGAGAATGACATGCAAGTCCATGATCTATATGTCTTCCAAGCCTCGATCCTGCAAAATCAAGGGTAAAAAGGACGAGCACATGATCCGACACTGGTGTTAGCAAAAGAACTGGACTAGTGTCAAGCCAAAAGGTGTAAAATGGTTAGAACTAGAAAAAGAATCTAAACCACCACTTGTAGGAAAACCAAAAGAAGCATAATAGTTAGGACTAAAGTGCGACTCACTCTCAAAGCACGATCCATCAAATTGCCTAAAGCCACAACCCTGAGGTCCAAATCCATATTGAGAATGACCTGGAGCTCTACCGAAATGATATCCACCCTCTGGAGCACGGGCACGAAAGCTATTTACCCTACCACCATCTACACGACGTGCCTTGGCATCTCGCCTCTCACCACATCGAGGACCCCTCTATCTACTACCCTACTAGTAGAATAGCTCCTGCCTAACACTAGCCTTTCTAGCCCTCTCAACCCGCTTCCGCCTAAAGAAAAACTCATTAAGATGCCCATCTCTATGACAAAACTCACAATAATAGGTTGGCTTCTTGGGATGTAGTTGAGGGTTACGCTCTTTAGGTTTGGTGGCCTTTGATGCAATATCTTTGGCATTGGAGGATATATGGAAAGGATCAAGAGAAGTGTTTCGGTCTTTGGACTAAGGAATCCATATGAATTTCTTGGATGGAGCCTTTGGTGGAGTATGCATCTTGGATTTTTCTTCCTCAAGGGTAGTGGGAGAGGTAAAAATGGTATTGTCATTATCATGACTCTGAACTCTCTCAAAACCCAAACCCAAAGTTAAACCAACCTTGTGGGCACACATTTGGGTCTTGGACAAGAGTAAATCCATCTTTCCTTTACCCTCAGAACATCTTTCCACAACAGAGAGAAGATACTCATTTTCAGACATGAGTTTCTGATCTTGCCCTCTAACAAAGTAGAGTTTGTCCTGAAAGATAATGTAGGTGAAACATTTTGACTGCACATCCTTCGAACTCCCAGCACTCTCCAATCTAGACTCAAAATATTTGATAGCTTGTCTTTTGATTCAATCTTTTCATAAAGCAATCGACCGTTTAAACAAGCATCTAAAGATGAGAATCTAAACTCCACCTCAATGAGCTTCTTCTCTGCAATCTCATGCCGATCGATGACTTGAGCGTGCACAGAACGCAGGTCGACAAGCTCACTCATGACAACTAAATAGGACTCACATTCAGCATTATTCAACTTAGACCTAATCATGGCAAGTTTAGTAGAGGTGGATTCATATTTAGGTCTAAGTTCTTTCAGTTCACGCACAACCTTCATGAGTAATCTGTCTTGAGTAACCAAAGCATCCGTCAATTTATCAACTTTAACTGAAACTTTGTCATTCGATAGCATTACCTCAGTGGAATCCGACTCGTTGTAGCTGTCGGTGACGCTGTCGGCCATGAAACAAAGGCTGGTGAAGTCCTTCTCCTTATTCTCATTCTTCCCTTGCAGATCGTCGTCTTTTAAGCTATCCTCCTCACTTGATGATATGTTGATGTCGCTGAAGGCTTCCATGAAAGCTCTAGAAGCCACTTTGGCTGCTCTCTTAGCCAACTTGTCTATGTTCTTTTTGTAGAAGGGTTTTTTGTCTCTCTTGTGTTGTTTGGTGTCATCACTCTCTTATTTGTTCTTGAGCTTTGGACAATTAGTCTTAAAATGTGAAATGTAATCACATTCAAAACAACCACAAGAGACTCCTCTTCTCTGATCCCGTCTATCATTGTTGAAACGAGTGAACTTCTTGACAATGAGAGTAAGCTTCTCATCATCCAAGGTGTCCACCTGCTCTTTTGTAATAGAGACCAGAGAGGACATTGCAAAACCCCAAACAAATGCATAAGATCCATAAGAACCAACTCTAGTAGGATTGCAACTGCTAGAACCAGAAACTAGTGCCATGGATGGTGGCAATGAGTTTCCATGTCCTTGTCGAGATGCCTTGGCAATCTCGGTGGACATAAGCTTATTGAAGAACCCATCACAAGTCAACGTATCATAACTTACTGACTCCTACATACTAGAGATCTTCACCTCCCATATGGTATGGTCAAGAGTATAGAGAAGTTTGATCACTCTATCATGGTCAGAGTAAGCTAAAGTCCCAATGGAGCGCAAATTGCTAACATTGCTATCACAGTGCGCAAACATGGCATCTATTGATTCACTAGGTGTTGACGCCAAGATTTGGTAAAAGCCTAGTTCCATCAAGAGTGCCACATGGTCAATAGAAGTCAAAAGAGTCTGGTCAAAGGTTGGTCAAAGAAGTCCGTTCAAGTGGTTATATGTGTCTGGATATGAAGGAGCCGATAGAGATGAAGAAGATAGAGATAAATCCAAAATCGATTATGGTTATCGTAACGGACAACAAGTCTCCGGACTATAAATATGTAACTATTAGCTAGGTTAGAAATCTAAGAAAACTAATCAACCACAACAAACTACTCTCGGCGCATCACCACACTTGGTTTCCATGGTTAATCCCAGTGGGACTTGGCACTCGGAGCTGAGCTGCATCGTTTCGATCTCTAGTGAATAGGTGAGTCCCACCACCATGGCAATCGTATTGGGTAGAACAGAGTTTTCAAGGCTGCATCGTATCAATCTCTTGAGGCATTGGCTTGATCGGTGCAATCACCGGTTTATCTTTTTGTGATTGCTAGGTCTAAGGCTGCGTTGTTACAATCTCTTAGATTGGTGTGATTTAGGTATTGTAGTTTGAGGCTTCATTGGTTAAGTCTAACATCATGCTCTATTGTATATGATTTATGTTGTACACCATTCATCTGAATAAAGCATGCCCGATATATTGAAGTTGTTGGGGAAAATACTTCATCCTCATGATCCTCCAAGGTTCCAAGCAAAATAGTCATGCAGTCAAGATGAATGCAAGCCTGATCTCGAAGCTCAAGACTTGCCTCCAGATTAAAGGGTTCGAAGCGGAAGGGTCCGTCCAGGCTCCAGTCCAAAGAGACCCTCCAAAAGGCTTCCTCTCCGAAGTGGAAAACAACTACAAGGATGGGATGTCTACCTTATCAACATCCTTCGAGCATGTTTTATTGTATTAACCCTATAAGAAATACTGAAATAGTATCTGTTGGCGCAAAATATTACGCTAACAGGTTCCGAGAGATTGAAAACTAGCAAACGAAGTGTTTGTAAGTAAACCGTTTCAAGCCTCCGAATTGGATAATAGCTTAGAACAGTTCAAAGATGTGTATTTAATAACTCAATCTTCGGTCCTCATTACAGGGTAGAATGGGGGGTATTTATAGGTAAAAATCATAAGGAAAAGACCTTTTTACCCCTCTATTACAACCGACATAATGGAAACTATTCGGTACCCTTAATAGGGCTAAAATGGTAAAAGACTAATGTTAATCAGAAAGAAGATAAATCTTCCATCCTAGATGGCAAAGAAACTCTCTGAAGAGTCTATGTTCGAAGATATACTTCGAACTAGTATTCGCCTTCATCCTTCGAACTCGATCCAAAGTACTCCCGGAGTTAGATGCTCTAAACCTTTGATTCAATCATCTGTCTTTGTCTTGTTATAACAATAACCCTGAAGACGGAGTATTTTCCCCCAACAGTAGCCCCTCGAATATGCTTCTCCGCTAGATCTGTAACGTTAGGAAAGCAGTATATGCAAGAAAAATAATCATGCGCAAGGGTTAACAGATTTAGTCAACCTTCGAAATATGCGAAGATTCAAAGCTTCGAATCGACTTCTAAGAAAATTATATTCGAACTATTCTTAGAATTAACTTAATAGGTTCGAAATCTTTCTTAGACTTAGAAGAAATAGTCGTTACCTTTTTCCTTTCAGCGGAAGTTACGGAATACGTTAATTTCGCGAAGAGTAACGGTCAAGAATGTGAAACAGCAATCGCAAACGGTAAAAAATCGTGGGCGTGGGCTATAAATAGGGGACCCAGACCCTTCCCGAATACCCTTCTCACCACTTTCGTGCAAACAAGCCCTAGCCTCCATTTTCCTTCTTGAGCAATCCGTGCAATCTAATGGAGAAGACAAGCTTCAAGGTCCCCATGGCGGCTTCAGCCCTTGTCCGGCAGTAGGCTGCGGCAGCAGCGGCGGCAGCGGCATCAGCGACGGTGACTCCGGCGATAGTAGTCGCAGCACCAATGGCGGCGGCACGAAGAAATTCCCAAAATGTTGGCCCTCATGATCTCCTCCCAGCATCCTCGAAGTATCCGGACCAGTCTTATCAACTGGGCCGTCAACCTGCAAGAGGGAGTCGCTCGCAGCAGCGATAGAAGGAAAGATTAGCTCGGAGATCATAATCCGCAAACCTGGAAAGGAGGCCATTCCTTCGCCAAGGCCCGGAGAAGTGGTAGTCTTTGAAGCCTTCTTCGAAGTAGGATTAGGATTTTCGGCAGTCGACTTCTTGTCGGAGATATTGGATCTATTTCACGTCACCCTTCCTCAGCTTTCTCTGAACGTAGTAGCACACCTTGCCATCTTCGAATGGGCGTTGCGAGCCAAGGTTGCGAAGGAAGAGCTGAGATCTTCGCAGCACTGCACAGAGCTTCTTGCCAACCCAAGACCTACGTAGGTCCCGGAGGTGAAAAGATGGTTGTGGCCTTCGGTAGCATCAACTTCCGGCTTCAGGATGAGTACGCTCTAAGATTTCCAGTGAAGGCCATCAATGCCAGATGGTACACAGACTGGATCCTCAGGTGGTTGTATGCCGAAGTTGGGGCAAGCAGCCGTCTGGCCAGACCCTTGCAAGACATCAACTTTCGAAGAGAAACCTTGGTTCACCCGGATCATGGCCAGCTCGAAGCTCGCCCCAGCTTGCTTCAAAGAATTAGTGGCCGCCTGAGCATGTGGGACATAGCGGAGGAATTCATCGGACATCAGATTCCTCCGTTGATGGCCAACTGGCCTATTACCTTCAAAGAAGATCAGGAGGGCGGCCTCCGAAAGATCTCTTCGAACTCGAGCCCTGCAGGTGACTTCGAAAACAACATGTTTCATATGTATTTGTTTAATGAAATGACTAATGCAAACTTATCTTTCAGCTTCTCTGACTCCTATGACTTCGGAGAAAATTTTTCAGGCTTCGGAGAAAATCCTGGGAGTTCCGACTCCAGCCGAGAAGGAATGGAGAGTGAAGTTAGTGGGTACTTGGGAGCGATTCAACCGAGTATGGGGGGTACTCAGAATTGCTCCCCCTCCTCTTCCGGACTGGGTGCCTTTAGAACAAGGGCCGAAGAAGAGGAAAGCGGAAGCCGGAACTTCGACTTCTATGAAGACTCCATCCAAGAAGGTAGCCCGAAAGCCGAAGAACATGGCGCCTTCATGTTCGGTGGCTTCAGTCTCAGATTCTTCGGAGGACGAAGGAACACTCCTCATTAGCCTGATTGACGGGGGTGAAGACCAAGCTGCTTCAAACACTGGTGCCACCGCAAACATGCCAGATGTTCCAAGCAGCTCCAGGCATGCTGGGACTTCGGCTGCCTAGCCGGACTTGCCGTGCGAAGAAGCCCCTATAACTGAAGGCGGAGTCAAAGTTGCAGCTGAGCCAACTCTGATTCCGGATGAAGCGACGACCGTAGATCCCGAAGAGGCTCCAACAGTCGAACCTTCAGCTCTGAACTATGAGTCCGATGAAGACTTCGGGGTAGCTTTTAACCCTCCAAGCAGCCCGATGCTCACCTGCCGACAAGACTTCAGAGGTAAACTTCGCTCAATCCCTTTGTTCCTTTTCCCTACAAAATTAGGCGATATATAATTCCTTTGTCTCAGCAGGGTCCGCTCCTATGGAAGCGGTTCCTCCCGAAGATATGGTTCCAGGGTCCTCAACCTCCCCAACGCCAATTCTAAAAGTCGCACGCATGGGACCTGGAAAAGGTAAAGGAAAAATGGACCCCTTCCCTGCTCCAAATTTGGGATTAACTCCGTCTGAATCAATAGACGGGGGTCAATCTACGGAGGGGGCCATTCTACGGAGGTATCTGAAGATGCGGCGCAGCGCTCCGACCCCTCGCCAAACGAAGATGATCAAAGGGCCTTGTCCATGCTCCCCCTCCTAGCTCCTTTCTTGGAGCGAAGGACCAGACTTCGGGCCTTGCTCGAACCTTTGGACCGAGCCAACCGCGAAGTTGGGGAAATGGACTTGGTGGCCATCCTGAGCGAAGCTGAGGGTTCAGAGCTCAATGCCTCCTTGGAGCGTGAAGCGTACCAGGTACGAAGTATCTGCAAAAAACAAAATTAATCTCATCTACAAATAATTTCTCCTCTTGTTTTTTCCTCTTCGCAGCAAATAGTTTTGGCCCAAGCTACGGCCGTCTCGAACGAGCGTGGAAGCCTTCGCCTTCAGGAGGAAATTATTGCTCTCCATAGGAATCTTAACATCTCCGAAGGTCGGGTTTCCCACTTGGACGAAATGGTTTCAGCAGAGCGAAGGGCCAGACAAAACTTGGAAGCTGCGAATAAAGAGCTCGAAGCACAACAAATTGTGCTTCGGGCAAAAATAGAAAAGATGCGAGCAGAGCACGCTACGACGGGGGCCGAGCTTGTCAGGCTCCAGGAGGAAAAAGCTAAAGCCACGGAGGAAGCTAGCAACTTACTTAGCCAGAGGAGTTCTCTGGCTACGGAGGCAGCTAGACTTTCCGCTGTGGTGGATGAGCTGAATTCATCAAAGGACGCTTTAATCGAAGATAAGCTGAAATCAAAAAAGGTAGCTACGGATGTCATGAACCATCTCTTAAGTGTTCTGGAGTACTTCGATACTACTGGGACACTACCTTCGAATGACAACGTCCCCCTGCTGCGAAGGCTAAAAATGATCCAAGGAGCTGCGAAGGAGATGAAGACAGCAAACATTCGGTACGGAGAGATCTCCGGCCAAGTGGCTGCTCTCAGAGTACTTCGCTACTACGAAGATCTAGGATTATCTATAACGCCAGACTCAGGGGCGGCTCCCATTACCTTCGATGAAAACCAGCTCCTTAATCCTTCTGGAAGCGTGGCCGCAGCTTGGCAAGCCTTCCAAACTTCGTGGAGAGTCGAGGGTCGCACTGCGATCAAGGCTTGGATCGATGAAGGGCAACGCCAGAAGCAAGCTCGGTCTCAGGCCTCGAGCAGCCAGCCTCCGCCTAACCCGCAGGTCTAGCTTTGTTCTAGGCTCCAACTATGTAAAAAATCATGCTTTCATACATTATGAATGAAAATTTACTTATCATGTTTTTTAGGCTTCTCAACCTCGTATGGATGATATCGAAGTATTAAACATTACCGAAGAACTCCGCCTACTATGGGCTACCTTCGATCTTTTAAAACTTCATAAACGACCTCGATTTTTAATTCCTCGAGATAGCTCCGGTGCAATTGCGCCCGAAATATGTAAAGATATATTATCTTATATTAAAGAGGAAGAAAAAGAGGTTAACTTGGAAACTTCGTCTTCTGAAGACATTACATGGTCCGAGGATGAAGGTATTACTGAAGATCAAGGGAAAAAACCTGTAGAACTTCGAAGCTGGGAAAGGAGCCCCAAACGACTTCGAACATGGGCTGAACTTCAACAAGAACAGAAACATTTTAGAGCTTCGAAGGGAGGTAGAAGAGTTAAACGCAAAGTTGTTAGAACTCCCGGCTCTGGAACTAGTCGTTCCAACCTTAGTAGTAGCTCTAGAGATCGAAGGGGTCTTCGATTCCTTCTCGGCATAGACACCGATTTCTCGTGATGTAATTGTAATTTGTTCGGATAATAAATATTGATTTTTAAAATTGTCTCCCTACTCCCCAGCCCCTCATTAGGCGTAAGCAGCTTCGAACTATACTCAAAGATGGTTAGGCACAAAGAAGAACTTAGGAGTACAATTTTGGAGGCTCGGAGCCCCTCAGCAACTTTAAAGATTAATTGAAATCTTACAAAACGTCTTCGACTACTTGAAGTCTGAAAACTAGTAACTTAGTACCTTTTGGTTTGAAAGAAGTCACCTCGGACAAACATTCCGGACACTTTCGTGTCCTAAACGATTGGTCACTTTGGACACTTTTTACAGATATTCGAAGCTTATCAACTCAAACTCTATTTTGTTTTGGCCTCCTTCGGCTCTTTTTGCGAATGCTATCAAACCGGTGGTTTGGTATTCGCAGTGGTCTTCTTGGACTCTTTTTACGGATGCTTGTAGGACCAAAAGTAGCGACCAGAGGGGAGCTGAATGGGCGCCTTAAAAATTCTTTCGAATCTATGGCCTTCTCACAACACCCAATGCACCTAAAAGACTAAGCAGCAAAGCTTGAATAGATTGCCTAAGTCTAAAAGTATCTAGCCTAGAAACGATCGGTGTTCTGAACAGAGAAACACCAATACAGTGCTAATAAGCAGATAAGCAAAATATTCAAAACATGACAGATCAAAACTTCTTAGCAGATGATCTAAGTGTACATGAAGAGAGATGAGAAGTTACTATTCAAATTTGTCTCCTGTTCGATACTTGGCGAAGCCTGCTTCGCTGTGTCCAAGCCTGCTTCGCAGTGTCGAAGCCTTCTTCGGAGTCCTTTGTCGAAGTCTAGCGAAGGCTGTCGTGGAAGTCCTGAAGGTTTGTGGAAACTAGCCTAGTTCGAGTGTGGCAGAAGGTGAAGTATGCTTCGAAGCGAACTATGAAAGTATCGAAGCCTGCTTCGAACAGTGTACTTCGAAGCCTATACTTTGCTCAGACAGCTTCGAACAAGGTTTGCAGAAAAGCAACCTTCGAAAGAGAAGCAAAGCCAAACACACAGCAGCAAGACCAAATCGAAGCCTACACTCTACCTTCGAAGCTAGCTTGATCGAGGTACAACTATCGAAGTGGTAACCTCCGAACCACAAACCAGCTTCGAAAACGAAGTGTGCTGATGCTCTCACAAGAGATCAAAGCCTTGAAACATACTTCGAAAAGCAAGCTTCGAACTCACAAACTGAGATCAATGAAGACAACAACAGTAGAACAATTTCTCAGAAAACACACTCCGAGCAAAGTCTACCAGAGAGACATGCTTCGAAGCTAACTTCGAAGCTTGTTGAAGTATGCTTCGCAAAAAGTGCCGAAGTATGCTAGAACAAAACCTTAGATCAGAGCACACTTTGAAGCAAGATTTATTGCTCGAGTCCGGAGTCAAAAGTTCTAGCGAAGCCTTCGAAGATGTCAGGTCGAAGCCTGCCTCACGGAGCTTCGAACAGAGAAGGGGGCTTCGCCAGAAACAACAAGAGAAAGGACTTGGCCCTGTCAACTCGATCAAAAAGCTACACAGGAAAAAGCAAGGCTAGCGTATTATTGTACTGTTGCTACAGGGAGTAGGTACTACTTGCTACAAGCAAGAACTAGTACTCCTCACGTGAGGAACAGAAGCAACAAACACAAATGCTCGGGTAAGAAAAATCTGCGCACGCCGAACGAAGCAATAAACTCAATCCGCAGAATCGCTGCAACTTGAATGACAGGAGAAGAACAGAGAATCTCATGGATTCATGAAGAACAGAAGGAATGCAGGAATTAACTACCCATGAGCAGGAGCTTGGCGGTGCACAAACAGGAGAGAGAAAGAGAGAGTGCAGGAAAAATGACCCAATCCTTGAATAAAAAGTGATTTCTTGAAAGGGTCACCTAACCCTAGGGATTGGGGCCCTATTTATAGGCTGCCCAATAGCTAGGAATATTCAACCAGCCCCTTAGTGTTTTTACAGACGCTGAAATAAAGGAAAACACTAAACTGCCCTTAGGATATTTTTACAGACTCGACTGACTGACTGTGGGCCTAGGGACAAAATAGTAAACTCCTATTTACAGATGACTTATCCGGAAGCTAAGCTTTCGTAGCGACTACGACTTCTCTTCTAGACAGTCTGATACAAGATCAGCGGTCGTCAGTTTTGCGCCGAAAGTGACAAAGCCTCCACCGATTTTGCACGAGGTACCCGGATTGAGCCGGCCCGACTCCACAGCTCTCTCAGCCGGGCAATCGCTCACCGCCCGTGTACCTGAGTCAATCCTGGTCAACAACCCAGGGGGTCTTCTGCTGCTCCTGGCCCATGTACCCGGATTGGGCCAGCCCGACTTCACAGCCCCTCTGCCCGACAGCCGCTCACTGCCCGTGTACCTGAGTCACACGTGGCATAAACGCAGTAGGTCTTCTCTCTTTTCAGTCCTCTTTGACTATCGTTGACAATGACTCATCACATCTGGAGCCATGAGGCCCACGCTATTCAGCATGGCTCCTCAATCTCCCCCTTGATGAGTACATTGTCAACACTTCACTTCTTCAGCTCTTTAGTACATGCAAACACATGTGGAAACACAAAACACAAGAAAAACAAAGAAGAAGAAAAATAAAGTAAAAGTTTAACCCTAATGACCAAAAGCCAAACAAAAGCAAGAAGCAGTCATTATGGTTAACCAAAAGTAAAAGCTCAAAATGAGTGCGATCTCAGAAACATCAACAAGGATATTAAAAGAGTAAGGACAACCGGGACAAAAACTCCCCCTGAAACAAATCCCAGAGAAAGCTGAAACTCCCCCTTGAACTCTTATCCCAAAATTTCTCCCCCTTGTTGACAAGTGAACTCATCAAGCACTCGAAAAGAGACACAGACTCCCGCTGAAACGCAACTCCCCCTCAAAATATGCAATGAATGCAACTGGGGTGCAGGTGGAGTGAATAAAGCATGCTTCTCAGATATGATTGACTGCAATTACAACATCTAACAGATACAGCAAAGGACATACTGTCTAAGATACATCGCATGATTAGTGCAACAGATGATATCTAAAGAAAGTCATTAGCATGCATTTTCAATTTTTGCAAAAAAAAGCATCACCAAATTTTCTTGTTGACAAGCAAAGTAAAGCATGAGATGCAGAAGCTAACTGATATCTACCAAGATAAGCATTGTTCAAAATAAAGTGCTTCAGCAAACTTGTTTTCTTTTTAAAGTTCACGATTTTTCATTGTCATTTTTCATTTTTGCCAAGGGTTATTTGCATGTCAAACCTTATGCTAACCAACCAAGTCAAGCCTAGGCCAGAACTTGACCATCAGAAGCTTAAGACATTGGTCTTGGCATACACTACATTGTCCTAGTTCATACCAAAGTGCTATGGTAAGCAGTCCAGAACAGTGCAATGTGACAAAACAAACCCACTTGGATCTTTTCAAATTTCAAGCATAAAAAAAGGCATGGAATTTTCATTTTTCTGATTTTTCATTATTTTTAACGCACATTTCCATGTTAAAAGCATAAAGATGTCCAAGTTGCATATTTGCATCTAAGTCAGGAACTAGCTACAAGGCATGTAATAGATAGAAAGAGCATTCAGCTTACACATGCTAGTTACCAGAAGCAATGGTGATCATTTTTCAATTTTAAAGCATAAAAACCATGCATATGACAAATATCAGACATATCAAGTGAACTGAACCAAAGCATGATCATTGACAAGTTTTTCAAAAGCATGTACCAGCTAGAATAAGTAAAGCAGTTCAATCATATAGCAGAAGCAGCTCAAAAGTGTGATATGTGAATATGTATGATATGTACACACACAAAAAGACTCAAGAAAAGAGTAAAGAAGAAAGAAAACTGACGAGAAAATATCCTAGAAAGGATACACAACACCCAAATCCCCTCGTAAACGCTCAAAACTAGACTGATCTAGGGGTTTGGTGAAAATGTCAGCCAACTGATGATGGGTATCAACATGAACAAGGTCAATGACACCTTTCTCATATTGATCCCGCAGAAAGTGAAAGCGCACATCAATGTGTTTGGTTTTTGAATGGAGACAATGGTTTTTCCCTACACTAATAGCACTGGTGTTGTCGCAAAACAACGGAACTCTAGTAGGAAAGAACAACCCCAAATCTCGCAGAGTGGAAATCATCCAAACCAACTGTGAGCAGCAGCTAGCAGCAGCTACATACTCAGCCTCAGTGGTTGAAAGAGCAAATCCAGATTGCTTTCGAGAAGACCAAGAGACAAGGGAAGAACCAAGAAACTGGCAAGTACCGGAAGTCGACTTGCGATCCAGCCGACACCCACCAAAGTTAGCATCCGAAAAGCAGATAAATATAGAGATGATGATGCTGAATAGTAAAGACTAAGATCGGGTGCATAAGTGAGATACCTGAAGATGCGCTTGACAGCCTGCCGATGAAACGCGCGTGGTGAAGACTGGAAACGCGCGCACAGTCCCACGACGAACTGTATGTCCGGTCTTGTCATCGTCAAGTACAACAGCGAACCGATCATCCCTCAAAACTCTCTCTCATTGACCTTGACGCCGTTCTCTTCCTTGTCCAGTCCTCCAGATGTGCCCATTGGGGTCATCTGCGGCTTCAACTCCCCACCCAAAGTCAAATTTTTTCAACATGTCACGAGTGTACTTACCTTGGTGGATGAAGGTGTCGTCCTTGGTCTACTTGATCTCGAGCCCTAAGAAGTACTTGAGCTCACCCATGAGGCTCATCTCAAACTCGCTGTGCATCTGCTCAGAAAACTTGGACACAAGAGAATCAGTAGTATCGCCAAAAATAATATCGTCCACGTAAATTTGAGGAACTAAGAAATCTGAAGCAACTCTGAGCAAAAAGAGAGTCTTATCCACAGAACCCATCACAAAGCCATTCCCCAACAAAAACTGCTTCAACTGGTCATACCAAGCTTTGGGAGCTTGTTTCAACTTGTATAAAGCTTTTTGCAACTTAAAACATGTCGAGGAAACTTGGGGTTCTCAAAACCGGGGGCTACCTAACATACACTTCCTCCTCTATATACCCGTTCAGAAAAGCACTCTTGACATCCATTTGAAAAAGCTTAAAACCCTTCGAAGTGGCAAAAGCTAAGAGAATGTGAATGGACTCAAGTCGGGCAACAGGGGCGAAAGTTTCTTTAATGCCCGACAGCCGCTCACTGCCCGTGTACCTGAGTCACACGTGGCCTAGACGCAGCATGTCTTCTCTCTTTTCAGTCCTTTTTGACTATCGTTGACAATGACTCATCATATCTGGAGCCATGAGGCCCACGCTATTCAGCATGGCTCCTCAATGCTTTCAAGGTGGAGCTTGGAATCCGCATTATTTGGTCTCCTTCGACTCTTTTTACGGATGCTTTCAAGCTGGTGGCTTGGAATCCGCTTTTCAGTGACTTTCCCACCTTGTCGGAAGCTTCGAACCAGTGGTCCAAACTCCAAAGTCCGAAAAATTATTCAAATTAATGACACTTCCCTCCCAACCAACTTCGTTCTTCCAATGCGTCCACTAGAAGTAAGAAGTATTTGGGGGGTAGGCATTATCTGAACCATGAACTTTATTAATTTGGAAAGTATTTACAAATGATTTACAAGGAGCCCCTATGCGAAATATCGCTTTAAGTGCTCCGCATGCCATGTATGTGTTAGCTCTTCACCTTCTAAAGTAGCTAACTTAAAAGAACCAGGGCGTCCTGAGTGGAGAATTATATATGGGCCTTACCACTTATTCCCTAGTTTCCCTGGTGCTATAACAGTTCGCACAACAAGATGACCCGGCTTAAGCTCATTGGCGACAGCTCGAAGTCTTGTTTCTTCTGTTAAATCAAGAGAAGTTTTCCTTTCTGCTTCTATTTCTGGCTCGGTACTGCGAAGGGATCCTCCTTTAAGCTCCGTCGGTGTCATAGCTTCATCTCCGAATAATAGTCTAAAAGGAGTGAAACCCGTAGACCTTGTTTGAGTTGTCCGAATGGACCATAGGATCTTTGGGAGCTCTTCGGTCCACAATCCTTTTGCCAATCCAACTATTCTTCGATTCAGCCCTGACAAGATATTACCATTGGCTCTTTCCACAGCTCTGTTAGACTGAGGATGTCGCACTGCAGCAAAGCATAATTGGATGACTAGATCTTCACAAAATTCCCTGAAGGGTTCTGCATCGAATTGTGTTCCATTGTCAACTGTCAACTGCCGAGGCACTCCGAGCCGGCATATAATATTTTTCAGAAAATTTTTGTACATTATTCGAAGTGATAGCTATTAGGGGATCTGCTTCGACCCACTTGGAAAGGTACTCAATTGCTACCACTGTGAATTTCAAATTTCCTTTTGCTACTGGGAAGGGGCCAATAAGATCCATGCCCCATCTGGCCATGGGCCATACTGGAGCAATGACTTGAAGAGTTGTTGGTGGGCGATGACTTCTTCGCCACATCCACTGACATCCTTGGCAAGTGCAGACTAAGCTCTCCACATCAGCTACTATTGTAGGCCAATAAAGCCCCTGGCAAAGTGTCTTTCCTGCCAAAGCTCGAGGGGCCAAATGGCTACTGCAGAGTCCATGAATTTCTCGAATAATTTCTTGACCTTCGGCTTAAGATATACATCGGAGGAGAGGAGAACATACTCCGGCCTTGTACAAAATACCGTTGATTATATGATAATTCCGAATTCTAAGTTTCAACCTCGAAAGTTGTGGCCCTTCAGGCAAACTTGCTTCTCCTTGCAACAATTTCATAATTGAACTTCACCAATCTGTACTTGAAATGCATAGGATTTCCGCAGAAGGAATTTGTGGCACTGAAGGTGTACTGAGCTCTTCGTAAAAAGCTTCTTCTGGAATGTCCATAGCTCCGACTGCAACTTTTGCCAAAATATCAGCTTGCGCATTTTCTGCTCTGGGTATACTCCGAATGGAAATCCCTTTAAATGCTGCTTCAATCTTGCGGATCTCTTCCAAATATTTTGCAAGCTCTGGATTTCGAACTTGAAAACTCTTGTCTACGTTCCCTGCTACAATTTGAGAATCTGTCTTAATAACAACTCTTGTAGCCCCTAGAGCACGTGCCTTTCGAAGTCCTAGTAAAATTCCTTCATACTCCGCTGTATTATTGGTAGATTTAAAGTTGAGTCTTGCGGAGTACATTGCCTTTTGGCCTGAAAGCGAAATTATCACTGCTCCGACACTTGCTCCAAATGTTTGGAAAGCTCTGTCGGAGTAAATAGTCCAAATTTCTTCACTTGACTTCTACGGAGCCCATGCTGCAGGGGGAGTCCACTGTGCCACAAAGTCCGCCAACACTTGTGACTTAATTGCTGTCCTTGCAACGAAGGATATGCCGAAGGGTGCTAATTCATCGGCCCACTTCCCAATTCTTCCTATGGAGTCCTTACTTCGGAGCATATCTCCTAAGGGATATGAAGTTGGTACAATCACATTGTGCGCCAAGAAATAATGCCTTAACTTTCTCGAAGCCATTATCAGAGCATAAGTGAACTTCTCAAGCTCGAAATATCTTGTTTTTGCTCCGGACAATGCTTCGGATAAGAAATAGACTGGATTCTGTACCAACTTTCCGTTGAAATCAACCTCTTTAACAAGGACTGCACTAACAGCTGAGCCAGTAGCTGCAAGGTAGAGGAGTAGGGTTTCGTCCGCAATAGGCACCGTGAGTGTAGCAACATTGCTGAGATAATTCTTAATATCTTCGAAGCTTTTTTGACACTCCGGTGTCCATGCAAAATCTTCGGACCCCTTCAATGCTTTGAAAATGGGCAAACTTCTCTCCGCAGACCTTGCCAAAAATCTGCTAAGTGCTGCAAGATGACCAATCAGCTTTTATACTTGCTTTAAATTCTCCGGAGGGGCCATCCTTTGCAGCGCAGTTATCTGAGTGGGGCTAGCTTCGATTCCCCTGCTCGAAACTAGATACCCTAACAATTTTCCAGCCTGAGCCCCGAAGATACATTTTTCGGGGTTAAGACGGATTCCACATGCCCAAAGGCTATTAAATGTTTCTGCTAAGTCTAGGCTATGTTGGTGCTTTAGAGCACTCTTTATTACAATATCATCCATATAGGCCTCTGCATTGCGACCTAGTTGATGACCTAGAGCCTTAGCAATTAACCTCGAAAAAGTAGCCCCGACATTTCTTAAGTCAAAGGGCATTCTTACATAACAAAAGACTCCCGAAGGAGTTACAAAGCTTGTCTTGATTTCATCTTCGTGCTTTAGCTAGATTTGATGATAGCCGGAATACGCATCGAGGAAGCTTAATAACTCCGATCCAGCAGTAGAGTCAACCAATTGATCAATTCGGGGCATGGGGTAGGGGTCACAAGGGCATGCTTTATTCAAAGATGTAAAATAAATACACATGCGCCAGTTCCCGAAGGATTTCTTTCTAATGAAGACTGGGTTGGCTAACCACTCGGTATGAGCTACCTCTCTGATAATCCTAGCCTTCAGCAGCTTTTCAACTTCATCTTTAGCAAGAATAGCCCTCTCCATAGACAGCTTCCGGAGTCCTTGTAGAACAGGCCGAGCTCTCGGGTCCACAAGTAGATTGTGCTCAATAATATCCCGACTGACTCCGGTGATGTCTTCATCAGACAAAACAAAGACATCTAAATTCTCCTCAACTACTTTTTCTAACGAAGTAGCGACTTCTGGAGGCAAGTCCTTGCCAAACTGAAATAAATATTCCTTGCCATCTTTGACAATAGCCTTCGTTTCGATCTCTCCTTCAGGGCTTGGCCTTGGGAAGGACTTCTTCGAAGATTCGCCAAGAGCAGAAAAATGTCCGGGTTATCTTGCACGCTGTTCACCTGTCTCGGGTCAAGAGGAGGCCATGACCATACTCCGCTCTTCGCGCGGTGGCCTGGTCTCCGAAAACAGTGAGCACTCCCGCCTGTGTGGGCATCGTCATACACAGGTAATTATGATGCACCACAGCTCCAAATTGATTCAGCATGCCCCTTCCGAAGATAACATTGTATGCATATGGGACATCCACAATATCAAAAATCACTTCCTCCATCTTGGCCAGTAGCCCCTCTCCAAAAGTAACTTCCAGGCCAATTTGGACGAGGGCATCGAGAGGGGGTCCTGCGAAGCCTTGCAAAGGACGGGCTGCTGGGAGAAGATGCTTCCTAGAGATGCAGAGTTGATCAAAAGCTTGGACAAAGATAATATCAGCCGAACACCCTCCATCGATTAACACTCTCCGTACCTCAGTTCCTGCTATGTCGGTAGTGATGATGAGTGGGTCTACATGTGGAAACTTTATACCAGCTGCATCATCTGCAGAAAAAGATATCGACACATGGGACCATTCAGGCATAGTAGCTGCAGATGAAGAGGTTCCACTATGGCCCACTTTTTTGGCATATTCTCTTCTCTGCCTCTTCGACATACTTCCAAGGGTCCCTGCTTCGGAGATGGGGAGGACTACTCTTTTCCCTCAATCTTGGCCATCTTCTTGCTTCGGAGGTGGCATAATATTGACCACCGGAGGCCGTCTTGCAGGGTCGAAGTTTTCTATCCGCGCCACAGCCTGAACCGGCTCCGGACGCACTTCGGTCAGAACTCGGTCAGTAGTGCCTCGACCCGAAGTTCTTTTCAGGTACTCGCATCTTAAAGCAAGTATAGATTTACACGCATCAGTCGTGTGACTTCGATTCTCACCATGGACACAGCAGAAAAAGGCCTGGGCTTTGCCAGCCGGTTTCCCTGGCGGCCTCCAGCGGCTGGTCTTGTTTCCTGAAGGCTGCGAAGCCCTTGGGGTGCAATGTTCAAGACTTCTGAACGAGGATGTTTTTGCCCCCTACGCCTGTCGTGCTGAGCTTCGAAGCTAGGCCCCTGCGGCTGTGTTGAAGTCTTCACTTCCAACTTAACTTCTTGCAATATTGACGGAGTTGCAGTAGTTCTCCGAAGCCAACCCTCTTCTGACCTTGCATACTCTTCGAAGTAAGACATCAACTGAGCAATAGAAGATATCTGCTTCCGGTGAAGTTTATCAAGGAGGCCTACGTGGGTAACTCCCTCTCGAGCTGCGTCAACTACAGAAGATGTAGTTAACCCTCGAATTTGCGACTTCGTATGGGTGAAGCGCTTGAAATATTGCCTTAAAGTCTCTCCAAGGAGCTGCTTCACCTGGAAGAGACTTTCTGTTGACATTGGGGGTATGAAGGTATCCTGAAAATTACTTATGAACTTCTTCTTTAATTGCTCCTAGGTTTTGATTGACCCTAGTTTCAAAGACCAGAACCACCGCAGCGCCACTCCTTCAAGAGATAGGGGAAAACATTTGGCCATGGTGTCTCGCACTCCTCCGCTAGCCTCAATTGCTAATGCATAAGAACGGGAGAACTCCCTAGGATCTTCGTCTCCAGCATACTTGCAAAGCTTCGAAGTTTTAAACTTAGGATCGAAGCACACTTTCTATAGCTCTGGATGCAGCGGAGATTCAGTGTCGAAGGACGCATTCTCCGGGGCTTCGGGATAATGAACTTCGTCGTCTTCGGGCACTTCGGGAATGACTGGGGTGGCCTGAGGGCGAAGCCTGTCTGTGGCTTCCTGCCGCCACCTTGCTACTTCAGCTTGGAGACTGGCCATTTGAGCAGCCATATTGCCAAGACCATCTTCATCTCCTCCGAAAGGACCTTCCGGGTCTTGAGAACTGTATGCATCAGTTCGAAGTGGAACTTGAGGTGGAAGAGGAACTCCGGTTGGCCGAAGTATGGATGGAGTTGGAGGAGGAAGTCCGCATGCTCGAGGAAGGGGAATTCCTTC
The DNA here is from genome assembly GCA_019279435.1 of Zizania palustris. Classification (NCBI taxonomy): domain Eukaryota; kingdom Viridiplantae; phylum Streptophyta; class Magnoliopsida; order Poales; family Poaceae; genus Zizania; species Zizania palustris. The sequence goes on along the minus strand of JAAALK010000085.1, from coordinate 23,085,662 downwards.
CGGAGTCTGAGGTGGAGGAAATGCCGAAGGTCCTCCGACCTCCGAGTTGGACTACCACCTGAACTCTGCTTAGGAGGCATGGTTTGAGAGCTTGGTAGAGAACGAAGTTTTTTGGACTAGGATCCCCACGGACGGCGCCAACTGTTGGCGCAAAAGATTACGCTAACAGGTTTCGAGAGATTAAAAACTAGCAAACGAAGTGTTTGTAAGTAAACCGTTTCAAGCCTCCGAATTGGATAATAGCTTAGAACAGTTCGAAGATGTGTATTTAATAACTCAATCTTTGGTCCTCATTACAGGGTAGAATGGGGGGTATTTATAGGTTAAAATCATAAGGAAACAACCTTTTTACCCCTCTATTACAACCGACATAGTGGAAACTATTCGGTACCCTTAATAGGGCTAAAATGGTAAAAGACTGTTGGACCGGAAACGGCGACCAGAGGGGGGGTGAATGGGAGCTTTTAAAATTTCGGGCTAAAAACTTAGCCTTCGGTTCTGTTCTGTCTTCTGCGGAACAGGCTTCGAACGCAACCTTCGAAGGTCTGGTTCGGAGGTACTTCGACAGCTCCGAACACAGGCTTCGCAGGAGCAAAAGTTCGAAGCCAAGAAGACTTCGCTCCACTAACAACCCTCGAAAATCTACTCTGCTAAGTCAGTGCAGGCTCCGCACACGAGGTGCTTCGAGCAGGCTTCGCACTTCACCCTTCGCAAGAGTGGACAGCCCTCTGAGGACTTCGACCAAGTACTTGGCGGCAGCAACTGGTGCTGGGCTTCGTATGCGAAGGTCTACACGCACACAAAACGGACCACGCTAAGGGCTTCGACACAAGAAGCACAACGGGAAAAGATCAGGGCTTCGCTAGTTAGCAGCGAGGTCTTGCCTCGTGTTACACAGAGCGACAGCACACTGACAAAACACACCTCGCACGAAAAACAACCTTCGCCTCAACAGGCTTCGGTGCACTAAACTAGCGAAGTATGTAGATCGAGCTCAAGCAAAAAGCACAAGACAAACAGGGCTTCGCCGCTTGAACAAGGAACACTGAAAATGAACTCAGGATGTATTCAATCGAAGTGTGGCTACAGGAGCTCAACAGTAAATGCTCAAAGTGTTAAATGTTACCTACCGAGCCCCCATATTTATAGCCCACGGCTTCATCCTAAGGAAGTGACTACTTTACCCCTAGGGTTTACAACAGATTTGTCTCTACAGAACTAAGGGGTACAAAAGGTAGTCCACCTTTATTTTGGAGGCTTCTCTGTCAGCTGCAGAGGGGACAGTGTCAGCCTTTTTCAGAACAGACAGTGTCAGCCTTTACAGTGTTGACTTCTGGAACCTCCCTTCGCACGCGAGGGGTGCGGAAGCTTCGGCGAGAAGCCTGCAGCCTGTTGGCCTTCGCTCCGCCGAAGAGGACCTTCGATACAGTGACGGTTTTGAGCCGAAGCCGTCAAAGCCCTTGGGCCTTCGCACCACCACCTCCGGAGTGGATCACCACGGCTTCGCAGCTACTCCGAGCTCGAACACCGTCCGTCCGTGTACCGAAGCCATGCATGGCCGAAGCACCTCAAGTCAACCTCACTCCGGAGCTAGCCTCGCTCCGAAGTCCTTCATACTCCGAAGCCCTACCTTCGGAGTACCACCCTTCGAAGTCCCTCCTTCGTCCAAGGCCTCCGCATGAAGCATTCCATGAGCACTTCGTCGCAGTGTCTCACTCCGAGCACACTCCTCGACGAGCCTCACCCGGACCATGCCTTCGATGCGCCTCGACTTCTGAGACCTTCGTCGGGCACCTTCGAGTGTCTCCCTCCGGAGCACACATCGAACACCTTGCCTCCGCAGAGGACTTGTTCCACCAACTCCGAAGTCACTCCATTCGGAGTACCTTCGAAGTGCCTCACCTCCGAGGACTTGTCTCGGAGTACCTTCAGCCGGAGCCACGCTCCGCACTCTCTGCCTTCACCTGGCACGCCTCGACCCGAGGACCGACCCGGACCACCTTCGCAGCCACCGTGACGGAGCTCCCCGCTCCCTTGGCATCAAACCACCCGCTTGACCCAAGTTCACCTGGCTCGAACCCTGTCCGTCGCCTCCGAAGTCCCTGCGCACCACCGACAAGCGAACAAGTGTATCCAGTACTCCGGAGACCTCTCCGGGTTAGCAACCTCCGGCACACACTCCGGTGTACCGCCCAAAGTACCGAAGCCTTCGGTACAAACCCAGTCATCGTGTACTGTCGGACCCCTCCGACAGGTACACTCCGCTGCACAGCTGCAGCAAGCAAACACCGAACACACTCCGGTGACACACCTCCGAACACCCTTCGGAGGTACCACCTCCGAAGCCCCTCCGGAGGTACCCTTCGAACAGAGGGTAAAAGCCTGTCAATCACTCATCACATACACCGAAACCACCCTTGGTTTCTCAATCTCCCCCTTGATGAGTGCATTGACAACCAAATTGAAGTTCAAGAAAATGTAAAAATTTTCAGCACACAAGTGACCATAAAAACTCAAAGAGAGCCAAAGCATGTCACTTGATAAAAGAAATTTTTCTCCCCCTTTGTAAAAGAGTAAAAGCCCCTTTCGGCAAAACTTCCCTTTGGATAAAAAACTCCCCCTGAGTTGAGCAAGAGTATCTCCCCCTTTATGTCAAAAATCTCTCCCCCTTTAGAAATAATGCCTTCTTGCAGCAGAGAACATAGCAAAATCTCTCCCCCTTTGGCAATGCAAGCATCAAGGAGCATTCAAAAGATGCAAAGCTTCGAAATGAATAGAATTGCAAGGACATATAATGCAAAAATATGCCAACAGTAGCATCAATGATCATGTGCTCAGCTCAATTTAACATTCTGTGAAACAAGATGATGGCATGCGATTTAGACATTTTGGAAGTAAAAGCATCACCACTGAATCAAAGCAGCTAGACATGTGAAGGCAAGGACTGCGCAAAGCTAACAAGTTCTACCCTAGACAGACAAGTCTTGTTCAAAAGGAGCTGTGAAAGCAACCTTGATGAGCAATTAATTTTGTTGTTCTTTTTCTTAATGCCAGGGGTTATTTGTTTGTCCACCTTATACTTTCCAATCAGGCCAAGCCTAGGCAAGAAAGCCATCTGAAGCTTAAGGCGGTGATTTTGGCATACACTACACTATCCCAGTTCAGACCAAAGTGCAATGGTAAGCAGTCTAGAATAGAGTAGTGCGACAAACAAACCCTCCTGGATCTTTTCATTGAAACCAGGTAAATCATGGAATTTTTTGATTTTGATTCAGATGAATGAAACATTTTGATGAATATCCATGAATAAAGAACACAATTTTTCAAGTTGCAAATTTTAGCATCCAAGGAATAGTGTCTTGCTGTCAAGTAGAAAAAAGATAGCTAAAAGCAGTCCAGCCTAAACAAGCTAGATACACGATTATGTGGTGAGCAAGTTTTGATTTTAGAAAATAAAACATCATGCATAATCAATGTTCCAGACATATTTCAAAGAGCTGAGCTGTCATGATTTCTTTGAATTAAAAGCAGGCATATAATAGCAAAAGATGTAAGTGCAATTCCACACATAATGAGCATATGCAAGACAATTAAAATCAGCTCCCTCTCACAAAATGCCGTAGGGATGACAAATACCAAGTTCCCCACGCAAGTAAGCAAATCGAGAAGCATCGAGGGGTTTTGTAAAAATATCGGCAAGCTGGTGTTGGGTATCAACATATTGAAGTTCAATATCACCCTTCTCATTGTGATCTCTGAGAAAATGATACCGTACATCAATGTGTTTGGTTCTGGAGTGCTGAACCGGGTTGTTTGCAATACAAATAGCACTAGTGTTATCACAGAAAAGTGGAACACTCTTATAATCTAACCCGAAATCCCGCAAAGTGGAAACCATCCACAAAATCTGAGAGCAACAGCTAGCTGCAGCAACATATTCGGCCTCAGCCGTTGATTGTGCAACACTAGACTGTTTGCGGGAAGACCAGCAAACCAGAGACGTACCCAGAAAATGACAAGTACCAGAGGTACTCTTCCTATCGATTCTACACCCAGCAAAATCCGCATCAGAATAGCCTCTAAGACATAAAGATGAAGACGATGAATACCATATGCCAAATTCAAGGGTGTGTTTGAGATACCTGAGTATGCGCTTAACCGCTTGGCGGTGCGAAGCTCGTGGTGAAGCCTGAAAACGAGCGCACAGACACACAGCGAAGTGTATGTCCGGCCTCGTGGCAGTCAAGTAGAGGAGGGAGCCGATCATGCTCCGGAACTCCTTCTGATCTACAGCTTCTCCATCTTCGTCAGGGTCCAATGCTACAGATGTAGCCATTGGAGTGGCGAGGGGCTTTGCATCGGACATGTCGAATTTCTTGAGCAGGTCCTTGGTGTACTTTGTCTGGTGGACAAAAGTACCTTGTTTGCTTTGCTTGATTTGCAAACCAAGGAAAAAGGTGAGTTCACCCATCATCGACATTTCAAATTCCCTGCTCATGGTATCTGCAAACTCGGCAACCAAAGCATGAGAAGAGCCACCAAAGATGATATCATCCACATAAATCTGAACTAGGAGGAAATCTTTGCCATGCTTGAGAGTAAACAAGGTTTTATCAACAGAGCCCATCAAATACCCTCGCTTAAGCAGAAAAGACTTAAGTCTATCATACCATGCCCGAGGGGCCTGCTTGAGTCCATAAAGAGCCTTATGAAGTTTAAGGACTTTATGTGGGTACTTGGGGTTTTCAAAACCAGGGGGTTGTTTTACATAAACATCTTCACCTATGAAGCCATTAAGAAAAGCACTTTTGACATCCATTTGATAGAGTTTGAATCCCCGGGATGTCGCAAAGGCAAGCAAAATCCTAATGGCCTCAAGGCGAGCAACAGGTGCAAAAGTTTCAGTAAAATCAATCCCTTCTAGTTGAGAAAAGCCCTGAGCTACAAGTCTAGCCTTATTTCTAACAATTGTTCCATCCTCCCCTTGTTTATTTTTAAAAATCCATTTTGTTCCAATGAAATGAACATTAGGTGGAGGATCAACTAAAGTCCAGACTTGGTTTCTCTCAAAATTTTCAAGCTCTTCATGCATGGCATTGATCCAACTAGAATCAGAAAGTGCATGACTAACATCTAAAGGCTCGAAAGAAGCAACAAAAGCAGCATTTGTGAAATGAGCGTGAGAACGTGTTACCCTTTGATCAAGCTCACCAATGATCTGCTCGGGAGGGTGCATCCTTTGAACATGATGTGGAGCCTCGCGGCGGGATGCAGTCTCCCCCTCAACTTGTGCGTTGGAGTGGTCCAAGATGACCGATGTTGAGGTAGTCGCTTCGGGACCTCGTGCCGAAGTAGTTGAAGCGGGGTCAGCTTCGGGGGTTGATGTCGAGGGTAGTAGGGGATCATCCTCGAATTCTCCGGGATCTTCGTCTTCGAATAAGGTCTGTTCCATGTCGTGTTCATTTGCCTGTTCAAGAGCAGAACTAACAGAGGGGGTTGATTCATCAAAAGTCACATCACATGACTCGATGACAGTGTTAGTTTCCAAGTTATAAACACGATAGGAATGACCATGAGTTGTATAACCCAAAAAGATCCCGTCAGAAGATCGCGACTCAAATTTATCCAAGTTACCACGTTTTAGGATAAAGCAGCGACAGCCAAAAACTCGAAGATGAGTAACCTTGGGCTGTCTCCCAAAACGCAGCTCATAAGATGTCAAATTTAAAATTGAGCGCAAGAAGATTCGGTTTGAGATGTAACAAGCAGTGTTCATGGCCTCAGCCCAGAATTTTCTAGGAGTCCTATGCTCATCAAGCATCGTCCTAGCCATCTCAACCAAAGTGCGGTTCTTTCTCTCAACAACACCATTCTGTTGAGGAACCCGCGGAGCAGAGAATTGATGTTCTATGCCATGCTCCATGCAAAAGTCAACAAAGAGACTATTTTTGAACTCGGTGCCATTATCGCTTCGAATGAATTTTAATGCACCAGGGAGTTCAGTGAAAAGTCTCAAAGCCAAGCTCCGGAAGTGTGAAAACACTTCATCCTTGCTGGCAAGAAAGAAGACCCAAGAGTAGCGAGAGAAATCGTCGACAATAACAAGTACATACCACTTGCCGCCTAAAGAACTAACCCGAGAAGGACCTACAGTGTCCATATGGAGAAGTTCTCCGGGCTGTTCAGTCATCACTGTGGTGACTGGCGAATGCGAAGCGGCAATCATTTTTCCATGTCGACATGGAGCGCAAACTAAATTCTTCTCAAACTTGAGCTTGGGCAATCCTCGGATCAAACCTAGGGCGCTCAGACGAGCGAGCAATTCAAAGCTCATATGCCCTAGTCTCCTATGCCACTTCCAAAGCTCAGAAGTCGAATGTGCAACAAGGCAATGAGAAGAACCAGGAGACTCTGAAAAATCAGCTCCAAAAACTCTACCAACTCTAAAGATCTTACACACCACAACGCCATCAGAATTGAGCACTTGCGAAGTATCGCGATGAAATCGCACTTCGAAGCCCTCATCAAGCAACTGAGATACAGACAGCAAATTGTATCCCAGGTTCTCAACCAAAGCAACATCTTTGAGAGTGAAGTTTGCGTTAATCCTTACCACACCTTTACCTTTCACTCTACTCCTTCGATTGTTTCCGAAGGTGATATGTTCCCTTTGCTTGGTTGTGGTGAGGCTGGAGAACCAATTTGCATCTCCGGTCATGTGGCGCGAACAACCGGAGTCCATGATCCACGTGCCCTCCAAGCCTCGATCTGTCGCCTACACATGATAAGAGCGTCTCGATCGCTCAGTGCTGGGGTGAGTAAAATAATGGCGAGGCATCCAGCACTGAGTGACACGAGTAGTAGGCACAGTAAAAGTAGACGGTCTACGCACATAATAATCAGAATGATGCAAAGTGCGAGGTCTACCTACATGCAAAGAACGCAAAGCATGTCGAGGTCTCCTACTCTGACGAGGTACAAAGCTACTCGCCCGAGGTCTACCACCATATGGAACATGGTGAACACCTCGAGGAGCAAAACCTCTCCGAGAAGCACGAGGAGCCTCGAAAGCAGGACGAGAGTAATACTCAGACTCATGCATACCTAAAGATGGGTAACGCATGTCCTGATAGCTCATCGCCTGAGCACGTCGCTCATCCTTGATGCGACGAAAGCAAAACCCAACCAAATGACCCGCCCGCTGACAGTAAGAACAGTGAAACACTCTCCTGGGGGCACTCTCATGGGTCATAGGAGCAACTCTCACAGGCTCCTTGGGTTTCTTCTGTGTGGTTTTCTTGGGAGGATTTTTCTTGGCAGGAGGAGTGGTTTTCTTTGGTGGATGGGTAGGCTTTTTGGCTGATGGGGTGTCCAACAGAGCTCTCTCTTTCTCTAGGGTGGTGGGAGAGGTAAAAACAGTTTTGGTCTTACTGTCTGAAGCTATCCTCTCAAAACCCAAACCTAGAGCTACCCCGGCTCTGTCAGCACACAACTTGGTCTTGGCCAAGAGCAAATCCATCCTACCCTTCCCCTCAGTGCATTTGTTCACCACAGAAAGAAGGTATTCATTTTCGGACATGAGGTTTTCAGCCCGCTCTCTAACAGTGCCTAGCTGGTCCTTAAGGGTAATGCAAGTGTCACAAACAGGTTGCACATCCTTAGAACTACCGGCCCTCTCCAATCTAGCCTCCAAATCATGAACATGCTTATCACGTAAATTAATGCTATCGCGTAATAAAGAGCAGTTCATGCAATCAATAACATCATGAGGTCTAGAATCCACCTCCAAAAGCTGCTTCTGTGCAGTCTCAAGCTCAGAAAGAGTTTGAGCATGAACAGAACGCAACTGAGCAAGCTCACCCATGACAACAGAACATGATTCACAATCAGCATCATCATATTTAGACTTAAGCATGGCATATTCAGTAGATACAGATTCTAGCCTAAGTCTAAGGTCTTTTCTTTCTCTAGCGGCTTGCACAAGCAATCTATCCTGACCTAGCACAACTTCATTCAGCTCATCTAATTTGATTAGAAGCTGGTCAGATGATAGGTTTACCTCAGATGAGTCAAGCTCATCGCCGCTGTGATCGCTGTCGGCCATGAAGCAAAGGCCGGTGAAGTCACGTCCCTTCTTGTCCTTCTTGTCCTCCTTCCTTGGGGACTCCTCCTCCTCAGAGCTCGACTCCTCAGTTGAGGATGTGTCGATGTCGCTGAGAGCAGCAACAAAAGCTCTGGAAGCGGCCTTGGCTACTTTCTTAGCCATCTTGCCGCGCTTGCCCTTCACAAAGGGTTTCCTCTCCTTTTTGTGGAATTTAGGGCGGTCACTCTCATCTCTCTTTTTGACCTTGGGGCAATTGGCCTTTATGTGAGAGGTGTCGCCACATTCATAGCAGCCACTAAAACCACTTCTCCTCTGATCCCGTCTCTCATGATGAAAGCGGGTGAACCTCCGGGCAATGAGAGCAAGCTCATCATCAGCTAGAGTATCCACCTGCTCCTTTGTGACGGAGACCAGGGAGGACAAAGCAAAACCATCTGCAAGAACACAAGTGCCTGATGTGCTTGGTTCTGCAGTGGTGCCACGGCTAGTGCTAGAAACCAATGCCAATGGCTGTGGCAAAGAGCTTCTGTGCACTGCAAGAGATGCCTTGGCAATCTCTGTGGACTTCAGCTTGCTAAAGAGTTCATCACAGGTTAGAGTGTCATACCCTGTGGACTCCTCAATGCTGGATATCTTCACCTCCCATATGCTACGGTCAAGAGCATAGAGAAGCTTGATAGCCCTATCGTGATCACTGTAAGCAAGCGTCCCGTTGGATCGCAAGTTACTCACTATAGCATCAAAGCGCGAAAACATGGCATCTATAGATTCACCAGGTGCCTGCACAAACAGCTGATACTGTTGGTTGTAGGTGCTTTGGCGCCTGGCCTTAATCTGAGTAGAGCCCTCATGATAAATAGTGAGCGTTGTCCAAATTTCCCTAGCAGTCCTAAGGTGCTGCACCCTATCAAACTCACTCCGACTCAAACCAATGAACAGAATGTTCCTTGCCTTCGAGTTGGCAATATACTGATCTTTTTCAGTTTGAGTGGTGCGGGTATCAGGGATGGAGTATTGTGAGTCCACAATCTCCCAAATTGCATTTCCTTGGCTTAACAAGTAAGCCTCCATGCGCACCTTCCAGTATGCAAAATCTGTCCCATCGAACAGAGGAATTTTACTGCCTCTATCCATGTCGCCAACAGATCACAAAACCGGTTAAGGTCAACTGGTGATCTTAACCTGCTCTGATACCAATTGTTGGACCGGAAACGGCGACCAGAGGGGGGGTGAATGGGAGCTTTTAAAATTTCGGGCTAAAAACTTAGCCTTCGGTTCTGTTCTGTCTTCTGCGGAACAGGCTTCGAACGCAACCTTCGAAGGTCTGGTTCGGAGGTACTTCGACAGCTCCGAACACAGGCTTCGCAGGAGCAAAAGTTCGAAGCCAAGAAGACTTCGCTCCACTAACAACCCTCGAAAATCTACTCTGCTAAGTCAGTGCAGGCTCCGCACACGAGGTGCTTCGAGCAGGCTTCGCACTTCACCCTTCGCAAGAGTGGACAGCCCTCTGAGGACTTCGACCAAGTACTTGGCGGCAGCAACTGGTGCTGGGCTTCGTATGCGAAGGTCTACACGCACACAAAACGGACCACGCTAAGGGCTTCGACACAAGAAGCACAACGGGAAAAGATCAGGGCTTCGCTAGTTAGCAGCGATGTCTTGCCTCGTGTTACACAGAGCGACAGCACACTGACAAAACACACCTCGCACGAAAAACAACCTTCGCCTCAACAGGCTTCGGTGCACTAAACTAGCGAAGTATGTAGATCGAGCTCAAGCAAAAAGCACAAGACAAACAGGGCTTCGCCGCTTGAACAAGGAACACTGAAAATGAACTCAGGATGTATTCAATCGAAGTGTGGCTACAGGAGCTCAACAGTAAATGCTCAAAGTGTTAAATGTTACCTACCGAGCCCCCATATTTATAGCCCACGGCTTCATCCTAAGGAAGTGACTACTTTACCCCTAGGGTTTACAACAGATTTGTCTCTACAGAACTAAGGGGTACAAAAGGTAGTCCACCTTTATTTTGGAGGCTTCTCTGTCAGCTGCAGAGGGGACAGTGTCAGCCTTTTTCAGAACAGACAGTGTCAGCCTTTACAGTGTTGACTTCTGGAACCTCCCTTCGCACGCGAGGGGTGCGGAAGCTTCGGCGAGAAGCCTGCAGCCTGTTGGCCTTCGCTCCGCCGAAGAGGACCTTCGATACAGTGACGGTTTTGAGCCGAAGCCGTCAAAGCCCTTGGGCCTTCGCACCACCACCTCCGGAGTGGATCACCACGGCTTCGCAGCTACTCCGAGCTCGAACACCGTCCGTCCGTGTACCGAAGCCATGCATGGCCGAAGCACCTCAAGTCAACCTCACTCCGGAGCTAGCCTCGCTCCGAAGTCCTTCATACTCCGAAGCCCTACCTTCGGAGTACCACCCTTCGAAGTCCCTCCTTCGTCCAAGGCCTCCGCATGAAGCATTCCATGAGCACTTCGTCGCAGTGTCTCACTCCGAGCACACTCCTCGACGAGCCTCACCCGGACCATGCCTTCGATGCGCCTCGACTTCTGAGACCTTCGTCGGGCACCTTCGAGTGTCTCCCTCCGGAGCACACATCGAACACCTTGCCTCCGCAGAGGACTTGTTCCACCAACTCCGAAGTCACTCCATTCGGAGTACCTTCGAAGTGCCTCACCTCCGAGGACTTGTCTCGGAGTACCTTCAGCCGGAGCCACGCTCCGCACTCTCTGCCTTCACCTGGCACGCCTCGACCCGAGGACCGACCCGGACCACCTTCGCAGCCACCGTGACGGAGCTCCCCGCTCCCTTGGCATCAAACCACCCGCTTGACCCAAGTTCACCTGGCTCGAACCCTGTCCGTCGCCTCCGAAGTCCCTGCGCACCACCGACAAGCGAACAAGTGTATCCAGTACTCCGGAGACCTCTCCGGGTTAGCAACCTCCGGCACACACTCCGGTGTACCGCCCAAAGTACCGAAGCCTTCGGTACAAACCCAGTCATCGTGTACTGTCGGACCCCTCCGACAGGTACACTCCGCTGCACAGCTGCAGCAAGCAAACACCGAACACACTCCGGTGACACACCTCCGAACACCCTTCGGAGGTACCACCTCCGAAGCCCCTCCGGAGGTACCCTTCGAACAGAGGGTAAAAGCCTGTCAATCACTCATCACATACACCGAAACCACCCTTGGTTTCTCAAAGACTAATGTTAATCAGAAAGAAGATAAATCTTCCATCCTAGCTGGCAAAGAAACTCTCTGAAGAGTCTATGTTCGAAGATATACTTCGAACTAGTATTCGCCTTCATCCTTCGAACTCGATCCAAAGTACTCCCGGAGTTAGATGCTCTAAACCTTTGATTCAATCATCTGTCTTTGTCTTGTTATAACAATAACCCTGAAGACGGAGTATTTTCCCCCAATAGTATCCACTATGTCGGTTGTAATAGATGGGTAACAAGGTCTTTTCTTTATAGAGTTTTACCTATAAATACCCCCTTCTCACCCTGTAATAGGCATCAAATATTCAGATATTCAATACACACTTCGAACTATCTGAGGCTATTATCCATCTTGGAGGCTTGGAATAGTTTACTTAAACAAACACTTCATTTGTTGCACACTTAGTTTCCTAGACCTGTTAGCATAATCCTTTGCGCCAATAGAAGTATTATTGATTATTCATAATTAGAAATTGTGTTGGTTATGTCCAATCTTGCTATTATGATGATTTGATTGTATGGATGTGTTTTTTGGTATGCTAGATTTAGTTTCTGTCATAGTATAAGTCGACAGGTTATTTTGAATTCCATGGTATATTTCATTGACGTCGGGGGATATTCATCGGCCTTTGCACACGACGCGGAGTCTAAACATCGATTAAACCAATGGTGTGTTATACGCATCGGCCAATGACTTAACTGATCCCGATGGTCCGGTTATCGCTATCGGCTCAGTAGCCGATAAGCGTCCGTTTTTACAATTATTTCTTATCACCACAATCATTGACACACTTAGAACCTTTTCTAAGTTTGTAGGACCTGCAATAGAGTTAAGCAGACCTTCCTGGCCACACATGCGACCAAAAATGACACCAACACGCTTTTTGGCATGCCCGGTGGGACACCCTTTAGAAGACTCATCTATGACGGGCCAAATCAACAACAATAATATCATTTTGGTTACCATAGTGGCATTGACCGATGAACAAATAGCAGAGATACAACACCATGTGGAAAAATACCAGAAATTGTGTCTTGAGGCCTTCGGCATGACCCGATCTAGCCCCATCTAGAGAAATCAATTGTCGAAGCCAACCTTGGTCGGGGAGATCGTCCAACGGAATGAGAGCTCTCGGATAAGTTTTCAAGAAGTCACTTACAACGCTCTCCATCACGCTCTCATCAATCAGTTCGAGATATTGGTCAACACCTTGCATGGGTTGATCAAGAAGAGTGTTAAGGACACGATAACTCTGGAGTCAACAAAAGGTCCGGTGTACTTCCTCGTCAACCATCCTCGTATACTGCAAAATCCTCAACACACTCTGCTGGCGCCACCGCCACAAAGGCCAGTAAGGTAGGACAACCCCATTACCTACCTCTGTGCTCCAAGGGATAGGCAGGTAGGACCCATCACAAAACACATACGTCTTCTGGAGGGGCACGCTGCCATCGCAGCCTTTGGCTCCACCACAGGGGCCGATCAGGCAAGAAGTACCCCAACCCACGTATGGAGTCACAAGGAATATGCTACTCGACCTCGTGCCGCTAAGGGGGAACCCAATGGCAGCCCTCAACGATACCATCAGACCGCATACTATGGAGCATGTAACATCCCAAGAATTAAAAATAAATAAAATAAAGAAAAATGAATTTTCTGGAATATAAGTGAGTTATTTAATTAAAGAAAACCCTAAAAGAGCCCTATTAAAGCCAAACAAGGGGGAATACTTCAAATTTTAACTTGGAAAATTTATGGTGGAATCTAGAGGCCAATATATAATTTTAGGATTTTTTAAAAATTTTTATCAACAGTGATTCGACTCTTAAATAAATGAATGAATTACTGGAATTACTTTAATTTAGAAAAGCATTTTAATTCTTAATGGGCCGCAACCCTGAATCCTCCCCGAGCCCAGCCCAGTCCATCGCCGTGTCACCGCTAGGTGGGACCCCGATGTCAGCGCCGCTCCCCTTCTCTCTCTCCCGCCCGCGTTCCGCCTCGGCCCCACCCATTGAGAAACCATGTTGAAGAATATGGTTTTGATATTCCAGATGTGATGAGTGATTGTCAATGGAAGTCAAAGGAAGGGAGAAATGAAGAGATGCCGAGTCTGAGGCGCACGTGACTCAGGTACACGGGCAGTAAGCGACGGCCGGGCAGAGGAGCCGCGGAGTCGGGCTGGCCCAATCCGGGTACATGGCTAGGAGCGGCAGATGATCCACCGGTCTGTTGACTGGGTTTGACTCAGGTACACGGGCGGCGAGCGATTGCCGGGCTGAGGGAGCTGCGGGATCGGGTCAGCCCAATCCGGGTACCCGGTGCGAAGACGGTGGACGCTTTGTCAGTTTCGGCGCAAAACTGACAATCTATCATTAATTCGTTTTTAGGATATTAATATTTAGTTTTTAAGTTTAGAATATTTTTATTTAAGTCAGGTGATTTTTCTAAGAATATTTTAGTAATTTTCGGAATTTATTTTAGAGTCAGATTAATTTTACCCGAGGGTAAATTAGTCTTTTCATGTATTAGGATTTGCCTATAAATAGGCCCCTATCCCTTTGGGGATAGTTGACTGTTTTTAATAGATCAATCTACAATCCATTTTCATCTTCCACCGAAAATCTCTCCTGCAATTTTTTCTCATTTTTTCCACCGGCGTCAGGCCTGCTGTAGCCGCCTGCGGCGCGTCAGCGCCTTGCCGCTTGCTGCGCGTCAACGTTGGCCAGGCAAAACGCTGGTGGCCAGAAGCCCAGGCGAAACGGCGATAAGATTTTTTTCTCCAGCCTTACTCAATTTGCACGCAAACCCACGGCGCAGGTAAAAGCAACATCCAAAGGCTAGTGCTAGCTAGCTTGTGCAGCTAGCCGTCTAGCACGGCTGCAGCTAGCTTGCCATCTATTTGCTTCAAACCGTGCACGCAAACCGAGGTGTCCATGCTCCAGTAATTTGGCCGGCGACTCGAGAGTTTTCACGGTGCAGCGTTTCGCAGATTGGAATGCAGGTTAGTTACTTTAATCTCCTATTTTTTAGTTTTTGATTAAACCAATATTTATATGTTCTTAATTAGTTGCATATCTGTTTAGAAATTTCGTGATTAAATAGATAATCATCTATTAATTAATTAGCTAAAAATTTATTCAGAAATTTCGTTGGTATTTTAATATGTCAAAATATTTTTAGTACTCGACTATTTTTATTTAAATATTATTTAATCCACTCGTATAAAAAGAAAAATTTATTATTAGTTGCAGTACTATTTTCATTCTAGATTTACATGAAATATTTTAGATTTATTTCTGAATTAATTTTTGGATAATCCATATTTTATTCAGTTAATTAGTATTTTATTTTTAGACTGCAATCTGAACATTTTATTAAGATATTTAGTTTTTTTACATCACTAAATATTTCTAGTACCCATTTTTATTTACCACAATATTTCTGTTTAGTTTATCTTTAATATCATTTTAATTAGGACACCGACCATTCTTAGGCAAAACCAGTTTCATTCCTACTATTTGCGTTGCTAATATTATTTGTCCGGTTAAATTGGGTGGGTGTTGGGTTTTCGACATAGTTTAGCAAGAATTTTTTTAGGCGCCCATTCACCCCCCCTCTGGTCGCTACTTTCGGTCTTACAAGTGGTATCAGAGCAAGGTTAGCTTTTTCTAATATCTTAACCGATTCAAAACCTAGGTAGTGACCATGACGTCTTCTGGTAAAATCCCATCCCTAGAAGCTTTTGGCTATACTTATTGGAAGACTCGCATGCGAGCATACCTTATGAGCCAGAGCTCGGACATATGGGAGATTTGTGTTCATCCTAATTTCACCATAACGACTATTGCTGTGGATACTGCTGCTGATGTAATTACCCAACATCAAAATAATAGTAAGGCGGTGAATATTTTATTTTCTGGTCTAGGTCCTAGTGAATTTGAGCGTGTTAGCCATCTCACCACTGCTCGTGAGATCTGGGCTACCCTCCAAGCACACCATGAGGGGACAGCTCAGGTCAAGGGTAGACTATATCAGACCTACCAGCGTGAGTATGAAAATTTCTCACAGAAACCGGGTGAGACTGTTGAGGCTTTGTTTGGTCGTTTCCAATCAATCATTAACAAGCTTCGTGTTAACAAGGCTGAGGGTGATCAGCTGGTCTCAGATCATGAACAGGCGCTTAAGGTACTCCATACCTTGGACCCTAAGATCTGGGAGATCAAGGTATCCTCTATTGTTGAGAGCACATCATATGATACCTTGACCATCGCAGAGCTTTTTAGTAAGCTCAAGGCCTCAGAGGTCGATATCCAGTTGAGATCAAATCTCACTGATTCTGGCTCAAAGACTCTGGCACTTGCGACACCGTCGGCTGATCCTAATGCCATGAGTTGTACTGCCTTTTCCTTGATGTCTATCTCCGAGGAACAACTTGATACTCTAGGAGATGATGATCTGTGCTTGTTTAACAACCGGGTGAGACGTGTTTATGATAAGCGAATGTTTAAGAGACACGGCACAAAATCCGGATGCTTTGAGTGTGGTGATCCAGGTCATTTTATCGCCGACTGTCCCAAGCAGAAAAATTATAAGAAGGGAACCGACGGCAACTCCTACAACTCCGACAAGCACGACAACTCCACAAAGGGAAAGCCCAAGACAAGATTCTTTCGAAAGGCTCTAAAAGATTACAGGCGTGAGAACAAGAAGCGAGACGAGACCTTCTTCGCCGAGATGGAAAAAAGATACTCCAAGAGATCCTTGTCTTCCTCATCGTCCTCGAGTTCAGGTGAT
Organism: Zizania palustris; assembly: GCA_019279435.1. Classification (NCBI taxonomy): domain Eukaryota; kingdom Viridiplantae; phylum Streptophyta; class Magnoliopsida; order Poales; family Poaceae; genus Zizania; species Zizania palustris. Next base: position 23,069,531 of record JAAALK010000085.1, on the reverse strand, counting down.
GAAGATATCATGATCAGGAAGGGGAAGGACAGGGACAATCTGGCGGGCCTCTGTTTCATGGGCCTCGGGGACAAGCCGAAGAGTCACTCACGTCACAGCCGAAGACCTCACAAGAGCTTCTGCTCAATGGCTCTTGGGGAGAAGAAAGAGAAGGACTCCTCCGACGACTCCGACGACGACGATGAGAATGTGTCATCCTATGAACAAGAAGTTGTTAATTTACTAGAACAAAACAGTCAGGAGTTGAAGTATCGGGAGAAACTGCTTAGAGGGGCTAAGAAGAGGATAGATGAGCTTGAGAGCGAGCTTGCCATAGCAAATGGCAAGATTGAGAGTCTGTTTTCTTCCACTTGCTTGGGTGATAGTGGTGAGTGCCCTAACTGTGAGGTGCTGTTGTGTAACCTGACGACTCTTAAGTCCAGGTACACACAAAGAGTAGATGAGAGAGACGCATTGGCCACTGAGCTTGAAAGCGCTCAGCAGGAGCTAAAAGATGATCATGCCACTGTTGTCGCACCTTGTGTAGACTGCCCATCTCATTTAGCTAGTATAGCTGAGCTGAGAGCCAAGAGTGATGAGCAGTTGAGCGAGTTAGCTGGAGTGAGAGGTGAGTTGGAGCAGACTAAGCTAGAGCTTGAGACCTTGTCAGTTCCATCCACTGTTTGTGAGAACTGCTTATCCATTAGAATGGAATTGATCAAGCTAAAAGCTGAGAAGTCTGTCGAAGTTGATAAAGAGTGTGAGATCTGTTTGTCTCAGGTGGAGCTGTTAGCTTCTTTGAGAGAGGAGCTAGCTGATGTTCAGAACGAGAACTTTTACCTCCGTTCAATCCTGAGTTGGATCAGTGCTAAAGAGCCACAACTCGGCATGATGATCCAGCAGTTCAAGAGACAAGATGGTTTTGGGGTAGGTTACACATATACCAAGGCTGATTTTGAGAGCGCCATTAGCCGTGCAGTGGAGTGGAGTAAGATGACTCCCGAACAGAGATATCCGAAGACTCACTCCACTGAGTCCTTTAAGGATAGTCATCCCAAGGATGGAGTGATCCAAGAACAACCTAAAGCTCCACCTAAAAAGCAGATCTGGGTTCCTAAGCCTAAAACTCTTCACACTTCTATTGATTCTTTACCTGGACCCTCTCACAGCAAAGATGATACACCAAACACCACCAAGCCTAAGAATCCCAAGTCTCAACCACATCCCAAGAAGCCTACCTATCACTGTGAGTTCTGCGAGAGAGAGGGGCATCTAGAGGAGTTTTGCTTCAGGAGGAAGCGGGTTGAGCGAGCAGAGAGAGCTCGAGGTGGGCAGGAGCAGTTCTACCAGCAGGGGGGTAGACAGAGAGTTCCTCGATGTAGAGAGAGGCTATAGGCCAGGCCACGTCGTGTAGGTGGTGGTAGAGGAGACGGTTTTTATGATCGTACTCCGGAGGGTGGTTTCTATTCCGGTAGAGTTTCAGATCATTATGGATACAGTTTTGGACCTCGTGACCGTGATTTTAGGAAGAACAGAGGACCGCGCTTTGATCCACGCTTCAGTCCAGACTCATATGATTCCTTTTGCTTTCCTACATACGCACAGATGGCTCGACACTAGTTCAACACTTTTACTAAACCTAGCATTGGACCGATTGGTCCCACTAATGATTATTGATGTTGTTTTGGGAGTTGTGTATCCTTTTTAGGATATTTTGAGTCAGTTTTTATTGGTATCAGTTTTACTTTCTTTTTTATTTTTTTATTGAGTCTTTTTGTGTGCGTTCATATTATGCATAATCATCTATCACATTTTGAGCTTGCTTCTGTTATATGATTAATCTGCTTTACTTTCTCTAGCTAGTATATGCTTTTGATTACTTGTCGATGATCATGTTCTGGTCCAGTTCACATGATATATCTAATATTTGTCATATGCATGGCTTTTATGTTTTAAAATTGAAAAATGATCACCACTGCCTCTGGTAACTAGCATGTGTAGGCTGAATGCTTTTGCTATCTTTTACACGCCTTGTAGCTAGATCCTTACTTAGATGCAGATATGCAACTTGGACATTTATATGCTTTATATATGCAAAATGTGCTATAAAAATGATAAAAATTCAGAAAAATGAGAAATTTATGCATTTTTATGATTATCAGAAAAGATCCAGGTGGGTTTGCTTTGTCGCATTGCATTGTTCTAGACTGCTTACCATAGCACTTTGGTATGAACTAGGACGGTGTAATGTATGCCAAGACCTATGTCTTAAGCTTCTGATGGTCCAGTTCTGGCCTAGGCTTGACTTGGTCGGTTAGCATAAGGTTTGACATGCAAATAACCCCTGGCAGAAATGAAAAATAAACAGAAAAAGAAATAATCTGAAAAATTTAAAAAGATGACAAGTTTGCTGAAGCACTTTGTTTTGGACAATGCTTATCTTGCTAGATATCAGTTAGTTTTTGCATATCATGCTTTACTTTGCTTGTCAACTAGAAAATGTGGTGATGCTTTTGTTTGCAAAAATCGAAAAATGCGTGCTAATGACTCTCTTTAGATATCATCTGTTGCACTGATCATGTCATGTATCTTAGACAGTGTATCTTTTGCTATACCAGTTTGATGTTGTAATTGCAGTTAGTCATATCTAAGAAGACTGCTTTTCACACTCCACCTGCACTCCATCTGCATTCATGGCATATTTTGAGGGGAGCTGCATTTCAGGGGGAGTTTTTGTGTCTTTGTCTCTTTAGAGTGCATTTAGTCTCACTTGATGAGTCCAATTGTCAACAAGGGGGAGAAATTTTGGAGTTTAGAGAACACTTTTTAGCTTTCTCTGGGATTTATTTCAGGGGGAGTTCCTTGTTGGTAATTCTGAGATTTGTACTCGTTTTTGAGGCTTTATTTTTGGTTAACCATAATGACCATTTTTCTTGCTTTTGTTCGGCTTTTGGTCATTAGGGTTAAACTTTTATTTTCTTTCTTCTATTTTCTTTTGTCTTTGTTTTTCTGTTTCCACATGTTTTGCAGGTTCTCGAAATGAGCTGAAAATGGTGTTGACAATGCACTCATCAAGGGGGAGATTGAGAAACCATGTTGAAGAATATGGTTTTGATATTCCAGATGTGATGAGTGATTGTCAACGGAAGTCAAAGGAAGGGAGAAATGAAGAGCTGCCGAGTCTGAGGCGCACGTGACTCAGGTACACGGGCAGTGAGCGACGGCCGGGCAGAGGAGCCGTGGAGTCGGGCTGGCCCAATCCGGGTACATGGCTAGGAGCGGCAGATGATCCACCGGTCTGTTGACTGGGTTTGACTCAGGTACACGGGCGGCGAGCGATTGCCGGGCTGAGGGAGCTGCGGGATCGGGTCAGCCCAATCCGGGTACCCGGTGCGAAGACGGTGGACGCTTTGTCAGTTTCGGCGCAAAACTGACAATCTATCATTAATTCGTTTTTAGGATATTAATATTTAGTTTTTAAGTTTAGAATATTTTTATTTAAGTCAGGTGATTTTTCTAAGAATATTTTAGTAATTTTCGGAATTTATTTTAGAGTCAGTTTAATTTTACCCGAGGGTAAATTAGTCTTTTCATGTATTAGAATTTGCCTATAAATAGGCCCCTATCCCTTTGGGGATAGTTGACTGTTTTTAATAGATCAATCTACAGTCCATTTTCATCTTCCACCGAAAATCTCTCCTGCAATTTTTTCTCGTTTTTTCCACCGGCGTCAGGCCTGCTGTAGCTGCCTGCGGCGCGTCAGCGCCTTGCCTCTTGCTGCGCGTCAACGTTGGCCAGGCAAAACGCTGGTGGCCAGAAGCCCAGGCGAAACGACGACAAGATTTTTTTCTCCAGCCTTTCTCAATTTGCACGCAAACCCACGGCGCAGGTAAAAGCAACATCCAGAGGCTAGTGCTAGCTAGCTTGTGCAACTAGCCGTCTAGCACGGCTGCAGCTAGCTTGCCATCTATTTGCTTCAAACCGTGCACGCAAACCGAGGTGTCCATGCTCCAGTAATTTGGCCGGCGACTCGAGAGTTTTCACGGTGCAGCGTTTCGTAGATTGGAATGCATGTTAGTTACTTTAATCTCCTATTTTTTTAGTTTTTGATTAAACCAATATTTATATGTTCTTAATTAGTTGCATATCTGTTTTGAAATTTCGTGATTAAATAGATAATCATCTATTAATTAATTAGCTAAAAATTTATTTAGAAATTTCGTTGGTATTTTAATATGTCAAAATATTTTTAATACTCGACTATTTTTATTTAAATATTATTTAATCCGCTCGTATAAAAAGAAAAATTTATTATTAGTTGCAGTACTATTTTCATTATAGATTTACATGAAATATTTTAGATTTATTTCTGAATTAATTTTTGGATAATCCATATTTTATTCAGTTAATTAGTATTTTATTTTTAGACTGCAATCTGAACATTTTATTAAGATATTTAGTTTTTTTTACATCACTAAATATTTCTAGTACCCATTTTTATTTACCGCAGTATTTCTGTTTAGTTTATCTTTAATATCATTTTAATTAGGACACCGACCATTCTTAGGCAAAACCAGTTTCATTCCTACTATTTGCGTTGCTAATATTATTTGTCCGGTTAAATTGGGTGGGTGTTGGGTTTTCGACATAGTTTAGCAAGAATTTTTTTAGGCGCCCATTCACCCCCCCTTTGGTCGCTACTTTCGGTCCTACACCCATCAGCCTCGCTAGCGCCTCCCTCCGCCTTTGACAGCCCGTTCCCTCTCGCCCGCTGATAGGTGGAACCCACCTGTTAGATCCATCGTCTCCGATGGAAGGGGATCCCCCCTTTCCTTTCCGGTGACACCTTCCCTTTTCTCGCCGCTAGCCGCCCCTATCCGCGGGGATACGGCCCAGACTCCCTTCCTCCGACCCCGGCGATCACTTTCCCCATTTAGCCAATGCGTTTTCGTGCATTTGCAAGCTTGGCCATGCAAATGGAAAGCCTCGCCGGAGTTTATGGGAACCCTCGGTTCCCTTCCGTTTGGCCACCACCGACGACCTTATAAGAACCCCTCGGCTCGCCGCCCTCTGCCCACACCCTCTTAGCCCAAGCCATCGCAAACCAGAGCGCCGCCACCCACTTTTTGGCCTTCGGCTCTATTTCGACTCCGGCAACCCCTCGCCGCTGACACAAGCCGCCGTCGTCCTCGTCACCACCACCGTCGGGACCGTCGTCGATCGCTCGTCCTTGCCACACCTTCGTTGGCCGTGAGGACCACCGGACTGTCGTCGCCGTCAAGCACCCGAACACCATTCGCCATCTACCCTCGCCGCTGGTTGCCATCGGACGTCTTTCTCTGCCGTCGCAGGTACGGTCGTGACCGCCATCCCCTCCTTTTTCCATTTCCGCCGAGAACTAGGCACCTAGGTCCTCGCCGTCGCGCCTGAGCCCGCCGGAGCTGAGAATGAAGAGGGTACTTGCCCCCTTACGCACGTGCCATGTCGGACGACACCCTGACTGTGCGATCCCGATCAGAGGGCCTAGATTAAATCCCTTTGGGATTTAATCCTGGCCCTTGATCTGGTCAAAGCGGTATAGGGCCATCCGGGCCGTCCGTTGCCACTTAAGCGATCCCGCCTCGCGCTTGGCCGCTGGATCCAGATCCGACGGTTCTAGTTAATCCGGTCAACGCGCATAGTAACCCAGTCCACCGTGGGCCTGGCTCACCGTGGACCAGAACCCATTTTCTGTTTAAAATAAAATTCAGAAATTGATTTAAACTTTGAAAATTCATAACTTGCTCATTTTAACTCCAAATGTTACCATTCAAATTTTGTTAAATTCAGCATTTTATTCTCTACATGTTTATGCCATAAAAACAGTATGTCACTTTAGCCCAAAATATTCTTATTAAATAAATTGATAAAAACCCCTTAGGGATAAATTGATAATTCATGAAATAAATTAGGAAAAACCATAAAGTCTAATCTTTAACATTTTTCAACATAACTTCTGAATAATAAAGCTTAATTTCACATATTTAAATCATAAAACTTGAATGCTTATGATTTGTGATATTTTGATTGTTTATTAAATGTTATGTTTACTTCTTCCGTATCGAGAAGACTACGAGATCGTCGAGGAGCCGGAGTTTTACCCCGAGGTTCCTCCATCACCATTTGCTGATCAAGGCAAGTCACAACCCCCATTTTGATCATAATTGAGCCCATGTTTTAATAAATTATCGCTATAACTCATAGGATAATATTGCATTAGTCTAATATCAAGCCCTACATTATATTTATTAGATCCCCGTCCTTGTGTGTAAACCCAAGCCATGCTTATAGAGCCATAACTCCTTGTCACTCTACAAATATTATATTAGCTAGTATCCAATGTACCGACACAACTGCTATAGGATAAAAGAATGAGTCGTACATAGATGGATTCTACTATATGTATTTCCCCGTTATTCTCGTCTCTAGACTCTGTTGGAGTTGGTTATGTTATAAGTATGGTGGGTTCCGGGTGCAAGCTAGGGCATTGGTTGGTCGCACCCAGGGCACTATAAGGACTGGTCTGCAGGATCTGTTGCAAAGCACTTCCGTACTAACCACAAGTCTAATGGGTAAGTCCTAACTAAAAGTAAGGAACAATCCGACTTGATGCACCATAGTGGAGGGGGCAAGGGGCAACCTGCGAGTGACTTGTACCGATGTGGCTCATGGGGGGTATGGCGTTGGCTCAATGCGTCGGGGCACCATATGAAACCCATAAGAGGGTGATGTCGGGTTGAGGCGGACAATATGGAAGGTTTTGGCACGAGTTCCCGTGGTATGGGTCATCTCGTTACACTTTAGAGTGTGGGATGAGTGCGTGCCTTGTGGGAACAGTGGTACACCTCTAATCAGAGTATATAAATCTTTTTGAAAAGCCGAGCCCACGATCAAGGGCGGGTTGTGTGACTTCTCGCAGTTAGTTTACTATTGCTTGCGTGAAAGTGTTATTCATGGCATGTAAGGATTGTTGAGCGAGGGTGGGCTGACTGTACCCCTCGAGTTAGAAGTTGATGCATACACATGTTTACATTTCTGTATTAATAACTTGATCACATTTAATTGCTTTACAAACATGCTTTTCCGCAAAATTAGCCACTACCTTCCTTGTTATTACCCTGCATTATATTTGCATCTGGTGGCTTGCTGAGTACGATTGTACTCACCCCCATTGACTTACACCACCAGAGCCTTTCTACTACGAGGAGGATGAAGGTCTGGAGTAGCGACCCAGTCAAGGGAGACTGGAAGGAGGAGTTCATCTAGGACCCTTGTTTTATTAGTTTCTCTTCACTTTATTCACTTTTGTACTAATACGGTCTACGAACCGTGAATGCTTGTCGTATTGTACGTGGTCGTGTGATGAACGTCTTGATTTATTGATTTTCTATGGAATTTCAATAAAGGTCCGGATTTATTAAATCTGGGCGTTACAAGATGGTATCAGAGCCGACTTAACTGTAGGAAGCCAAATAGACCTTACCCTAGGACTTATAATAACCATATTTTCTTACAAAATTACTTACCCTCTCATCTTCTAGAGTTTCACAAAAATTTTCTCTCTTTTGTAGATGCCGGTCCATACCATGAGTGGGACTCTCCACGATGAGGCTGGATTCATCCGCGAGCTTCGCATGCTCGTCAGTTTCCTCGGGTTCGAGCACGAGCCAATGTTCCATGGAGTCTTCCCCGATGAGGACGAGAGATACTGCGAGGTCACCATCGTCATCCGCCCTTCCACGCATACAGCCCACACTTACTGAGCTGGAGGACCCACCTTTTTGGTGGCCAGTCAGCGCACCGCCCTTTAGGCCCTCACCGAGCTCCGGGTGATCTACGACATCTAGCTCTATGACACGGACTATCGCTTCATGCCCATGCGCACTCCAGGGAGTCCACACAACGTCTACGTCAGCGCACTCTCCCAACGCCACTCCGTCGTCGACCACACTATACGCCTATTGGAGGCAATGGACGAGCTCCACTACGAGGCTCTACAGGATGCCAACAGCTAGCGTGACACCATTGACTTCTATCCCCACTCTTCAGAGGATTTGAACCGCGAGAACGGAGAACTTCGTCGCTATGTCCAGCAGGGGCACCGTTTGGCTGCCGAGGCTGAGGAGTTGAGGTGCCATAATGAGCTCCTACGTCAGAGCATCGCCGACACCGCACAGCTTCGCCATCAGATCAAGGAGTTGCAGAAGGACCTAGAGGAGGTCGCTCCCCTTCCGCCCCGCAAGCGGAAATCACTCCGGATCCCCACAGTTAGGCCCAAGAGGATCTCCCGCAATGCACCTCCCACCTGACCCTCCAGCTCCACCACCCCTGCACCGACCATCTCCACCGAGCCCATGATCGAGTCGTCCCCCGAGCTGCCTTATATGTAGTTTCTACAGTTGCTTGTTTCCTTTTCGTTGTTTTTGATTGTATTGCCACTCATGTCAAATATAAGGCATGGGTGAAGACTAAATAAAGGATCTATATGTAATAATCTAAGTATAACACATTTTGGAAATAAAACTTAGCCACATTCCCCCTAAAGTTTATGTCTGTTTTGGAAACTCCAGGATGACCAACATTAAGGGATCCGATGCTCCCCAAAACGGAGGGGACAACATAAACTTGCCCCAATAGGGAGCAACGGGGCAGAGGCAGGCTCTAGTCGCCAACCACCCCACCCTGGCCGAAATGATGGCCAACCAGAACCAACTGATATCCACGCTGCTGAACCAGATGCAACAATAGCAAAACTAGATGCAGGAGCAACAAGATCAATTCTTTCGTCTGCACCAACAGCAGCCCGAGATCCCTCATCCCGCCACTCCCGCTCCTACACCTGCCTCACAACTATCAAAGTTTCTTCGAGTCCAGCCTCCCATGTTCTCTGCCACCACCAACCCCATGGAGGCTAGTGATTGGCTAAGAACGATAGGGAAAAAGTTGGATCTCCTGACCTGCACTAAGCAGGAGAGGGTAGCCTTCACTGCCCACCAACTCCATGGACCCACCGTGGAATGGTGGGATAACCTACGAGAGACTCTGCCGGAGGGACACATCCATACTTGGGAAGAATTCTCCGCCGATTTTCGCGCAGCCCACGTCCCCGACGGCATCATTGCCCAAAAACAGGAGGAATTTAGGGACCTACAATAAGGAAGCAGGTCCGTGATGGAATATCTGCATGAGTTTAACTGGCTAGCCCGGTATGCGCCGGAGGAAGTCCATACTGATACGGTCCGACAGTCCAAGTTTCTCCGGGGGCTGAAGGACGAGCTTTCCCTTCAGCTGGATTCTGGAGACTACGCCAACTTTCAAAAGTTGGTCAACAAGGCGATTATTCAGGAGACCGAGCAGAATAAGGTTGACCTGAAGAATAGGATGATCGCCTTCCGCCAGAATCAAGGAATGGTGCAGAGGCCACAATTTGCACCTCTCCCACCAGCGCCCCAATATCACCCGCGCCTGGTGTACCGTCCCGCGCCACCCGCCGCCAACCCTGGAGCAGCACATCCTCGCCCCGCCCCCACCGCACCAACTGCTCTAACCGCCCCTGCCAAGAAAGCAGAGGTTCTGTGCAACAAGCACGGCAAGCCGGTGATTTGTTTCAATTGTCGCCGGGAAGGGCATTACTCCCACCAGTGCCACCACCCCAAGCATCCGCAAGGAGTCGCGGCCAACCCTGCCATCTGCGCCCGCGTCAACCATGTCTCCGCCGAGGAAGCCCAGGCTGCACCGGAGATTGTCATGGGTAAGTTCACAGTACATTCAGCACCTGCAATTGTCTTATTTGATACTGAAGCTACACACTCCTTTATTTCAACAACTTTTATGGAAAAATATAATATGAACAAATGCGAACTAGCAAGGCCAGTATTGATAGCCACCCCTGGCAAACAAACCCAAGCCCACTCTTATAGTCCAAGGGGATGGGTAGATATCCAAGGTACAATATTCTGGGCCAACCCCATCCTAATAGAATGCCAAGGTTTGGATCTGATACTAGGAATGGATTGGCTCAACAAACACCAGGGTGTGATAAGATGTGCCCGGAGGCAAGTAACTGTGACCAGTGAAGAAGGGACTGTTGTCACCTTCTAGATGCCAAGTCAGAAGTTCGGAAGACCTCGTCTACACCAGATTACCTTGGAAGAGATACCAGTAGTCTGCGAGTACCTGGACGTATTTCTAGAGGATTTACCAGGGATGCCACCCAAAAGGGACATCGAGTTCCGAATTGATCTAGTGCCCAGAACCACTCCCATCTACAAGCGACCATATCGGATGGCCGCCAATGAGCTAGCTAAGATGAAGCAGCCACTTGAAGATCTTGAGAAGAAGGGTTACATCAGACCCAACATATCCCCGTGGGGAGCCCCCATCATCTTCGTCGAGAAGAAGGAGGACAAGGCTAAGCGTATGTGGGTAGATTATTGAGCCTTGAATGAGATAACCATCAAAAATAAGTACCCTTTACCCAGGATCGATGATCTATTTGATCAGCTAAAAGGAGCCACGGTGTTCTCCAAGATCGACCTACGGTCCGGTTATCATCAGCTGAGGATTCGAGAGGAAGATATACCCAAGATGGCATTCACTTCTCGCTATCGACTTTATGAGTGCACCGTCATGTCCTTTGGATTAACCAACGCCCCGGCTTTCTTCATGAATATGATGAATAAGGTGTTCATTGAATACTTGGATAGGTTTATCATGGTATTAATAGATGACATCCTCATCTATTCCAAGGACAAAGAAGAACACGAGACCCACATTCGATTGACCCTAGGAAAACTAAGGGAACATCAGTTATATGCCAAGTACAACAAGTGCAAATTTTGGACGGTGGAAGTAAAGTTACTTGGGCATATCATCTCCGCACAAGGTATCGCGGTAGACCCTGCTACCGTAGAAGCAGTTACTGATTAGCTGCCACCTACCAATGTATCAGAGATACAGAGCTTCCTTGGTTTGGCAAGATACTATAGACGATTTATCGAAAATTTCTCCAAGATAGCCAAACCCATGACCAAGTTGTTGCAAAAGGGAGAGAAGTTTGAATGGACTCCCGAATGTGAGGAATGTTTTTGGACCCTTAAGTCATGGCTAGTGTCAGCACCCATACTGACCCTACCAGATATAAGGAAGGACTTCCATGTCTATTGCGACACATCTCGTCAGGGTTTGGGATGTGTTCTTATGCAAGACAGGAAGGTTGTCTCGTACGCCTCTTGGCAATTGAGACCCCATGAGCTAAACTACCCTACACATGACCTAGAATTGGCCGCTGTTGTGCACGCCCTGAAAATATGGAGGCACTATTTGGTCGGAAACCACTGCAAAGTTTTTATAGACCACAAGAGTTTGAAGTATATCTTCATGCTGCCGGATCTCAACCTTAGTCAAAGGCGATGGTTAGAATTGATAAAGGATTATGACCTAGGCATTCGCTACCATCCCGGCAAAGCAAAAGTGGTAGCTGATGCATTAAGTCGTAAAGGATATCGCACCGCCATCGTGATTCAGGATAACACGCCTTTGTTGTATAAGGAGATGGAAAAATTAAACCGCGGGATAACCACAGGAGCCTATCTAGCCACCTTGGAGACTCGACCAATCCTGTTCAAACAAATCCGTGAGGCTCAGTTAGAAGATCCAGACATAGTCACAATTAAGAAGAACATGAGACAGGGCAAGGCCCAGGATTTTCAGAGGATGAGAATGGCACCATATGGTTCGGAACTAGGATCTGCGTACCCGATAAACCAGAGATAAAGACCCTTATTCTAAGGGAGGCCCATGATACTCTGTACTCCATCCATCTCGGGAGAACAAAAATGTACCAGTACATGAAGGAATGATATTGGTGGGTTAGCATGAAGAAGGAAATTGCTCAGTTCATCGTAGAATGTGACACCTGCCGACGAGTGAAGGCAGAACACCAGAGACCCGCAGGACTGTTATAGCCATTTAAAGTGCCTGAATGGAAATGGGAAGAAATCGGTATGGACTTCATCACATGACTTCCAAAGACCCAACTTGGATATGATTCTATATGGGTAATCATTGATCGGCTAACGAAGGTAGCTCACTTCATAGCCATCAAGACGACCTTCAGTGGCCCTAAACTAGCAGAGTTGTATCTGGCCCGCATAGTATGTCTTCATGGAGTACCTAAGAAGATAGTCTCTGATAGAGGGAGTCAGTTTACGTCTCGATTCTGGAAAAACCTTCAAGAGGAAATGGGAACGAGACTAAACTTCAGCACATCATACTACCCTTAGACGGATGGACAAACTGAAGGGTGAATCTGATATTAGAGGATATGCTCCGGGCATGTGTCTTGGATTTTGGAGGAACTTGGGACAAGAGTTTACCGTACACCGAGTTTTCGTACAACAACAGTTATCAAGCCAGCCTTCAGATGTCCCCGTTCAAAGCTTTATATGGACGTATGTGCAAGACGCCTTTACTTTGGGATCAAACTGGTGAATCCCAAGTGTTTGGAACAAACATCCTTCGAGAAGCTGAAGAGAAGGTCCGGCGTCAAGGCGAGTTCGCTTATCAGTTAGAGCTACCACCCTCATTGGCTGGGGTGCATGACGTGTTTCACGTGTCAGAGCTAAAGAAGTGTCTTCGAGTCCCAACAGAGCAAGTTGACCTTCAGCAGTTGAATATACAAGAGGATCTGACTTATGTTGAAAAGCCCGTCAGAATCTTGGAAGTCAAAGATAGGACCACCAGGAGCCGAGTCATCCGTTTATGTAAAGTTCAGTGGAGCAACCATCCCGTAGAGGAAGCTACATGGGAAAAAGAGGAAGAACTAAAAGCACAACATCCAGAGCTATTCGAGGATTGATCCAAATCTCGACGATGAGATTCTCTGTAAGGGGGATAGGATTGTAACATCCCAAGAATTAAAAATAAATAAAATAAAGAAAAATGAATTTTCTAGAATATAAGTGAGTTATTTAATTAAAGAAAACCCTAAAAGAGACCTATTAAAGCCAAACAAGGGGGAATACTTCAAATTTTAACTTGGAAAATTTATGGTGGAATCTAGAGGCCAAGATATAATTTTAGGAATTTTTACAAATTTTTATCAACAGTGATTCGACTCTTAAATAAATAAATTAATTACTGGAATTATTTTAATTCAGAAAAGCATTTTAATTCTTAATGGGCCGCAACCCTGAATCCTCCCCGAGCCCAGCCCAGTCCATCGCCGTGTCACCGCCAGGTGGGACCCAGATGTCGGCGCCACTCCCCTTCTCTCTCTCCCGCCCGCGCCCCGCCTCGGCCCCACCCGTCAGCCTCGCTAGCGCCTCCCTCCACCTCTAACAGCCCGGGCCCGGCTGTCGGCCCTTTCCGTTCCCTCTCGCCCGCTGATAGGTGGAACCCACCTATCAGATCCATCGTCTCCGATGGAAGGGGATCCCCTCCTTTCCTTTCCGGTGACCCCTTCCCTTTTCTCGCCGCCAGCCGCCCCTATTCGCCGGGATACGCCCCGGACTCCCTTCCTCCGACCCTGGCGATCACTTTCCCCCTTTAGCCAACGCGTTTTCGTGCATTTGGAAGCTTGGCCGTGCAAATGGAAAGCCTCACCGGAGTTTATGGGAACCCTCGGTTTCCTTCCGTTTGGCCGCCGCCGACGACCCTATAAGAACCCCTCGGCTCGCCGCCCTCTGCCCACACCCTCTTAGACCAAGCCATCACAAACCAGAGCGCCGCCACCAACTTTTCGGCCTTCGTCTCTATTTCGTCACCGCCACCGTCAGGACCATCGTCGACCGCTCGTCCTCGGCCACGCCTTCGTTGGCCGTGAGGACCACCGGACCATCGCCGCCGTCAAGCACTCGAACACCCTTCACCGTCTACCCTCGCCGCCGGTCGCCATCGGATGTATTTCTCCACCATCGTAGGTACGGTCGTAACCGCCATCCCCTCCTCTTTCCATTTCCACCGAGAACTAGGCCCCTAGGTCCTCGCCATCACCGTCGCCGCCGCGCTCGAGCCCGCCGGAGCCGAGAACGAAGGGGGTACTTGCCCCCTTACGCACGTGCCGTTCCGGACGGCACCCTGACCGTGCGATCCCCATCGGAGGGCCTAGATTAAATCCCTTTGGGATTAAATCCTGGCCCTTGATCTGGTCAAAGCGGCATAGAGCCATCCGGGCCGTCCGTTGCCACTTAAGTGATCCCGCCTCGTGCTTGGCCGCTGGATCCAGATCCGACGGTTCTGGTTAATCTGGTCCACGCGCATAGTAACCCAGTCCACCGTGGGCCTGGCTCATCGTGGACCAGAACCCATTTTCTGTTTAAAATAAAATTCAAAAATTGATTTAAACTTTGAAAATTCATAACTTGCTCATTTTAACTCCAAATTTTACAATTCAAATTTTGTTAAATTCAGCATTTTATTCTCTACATGTTTATGCCATAAAAATAGTATGTCACTTTAGCCCAAAATATGTTTCTTAAATAAATGGATAAAACCCCTTAGGGATAAATTGATAATTCATGAAATAAATTAGGAAAAACCCTAAAATCTAATCTTTAACATTTTTCAATATAACTTCTGAATAATAAAGCTTAATTTCACATATTTAAATCATAAAACTTGTATGCTTATGATTTGTGATATTTTGATTGTTTATTAAATGTTATGTTTACTTCTTCCGTATCGAGAAGACTACGAGATCGTCGAGGAGCCGGAGTTTTACCCCGAGGTTCCTCCATCACCATTTGCTGATCAAGGCAAGTCACAACCCTCATTTTGATCATAATTGAGCCCATGTTTTAATAAATTATCGCTATAACTCATAGGATAATATTGCATTAGTCTAATATCAAGCCCTACATTATATTTATTAGATCCCCGTCCTTGTGTGTAAACCCAAGCCATGCTTATCGAGCCTTAACTCATTGTCACTCTAAAAATATTATATTAGCTAGTGTCCAATGTACCAACACAATTGCTATAGGATAAAAGATTGAGTCGTAGATAGATGGATTCTACTATATGTATTTCTCCGTTATTCTTGTCTCTGGACTCTGTTGGAGTTGGCTATGTTATAAGTATGGTGGGTTCCGGGTGCAAGCTAGGGCATTGGTTGGTCGCACCTGGGGCACTATAATGACCGGTATGTGGGATCTGTTGCAAAACACTTACGTACTAACCACAAGTCTAATGGGTAAGTCCTAACTAGAAGTATGGAACAATCCGACTCGATGCACCATAGTGGAGGGGGGTGACTTGTACCGACGTGGCTCAAGAGGGGGTATGGTGTTGGCTCGATGCATCAGGGCACCATATGAAACCCATAAGAGGGTGCTGTCGGGTCGAGGCGAACCATATGGAAGGTTTTGGCACGAGTTCCCGTGGTATGGGTTTTCTCGTTACACTTTGGTGAGTGGGATGAGTGCATGCCTTGTGGGTACAGTGGTACACCTCTGATCAGAGTATATAAATCTTTTCGAAAGGCCGAGCCCACGATCAAGGGCGGGTTGTGTGACTTCTCGCAGTTAGTTTACTATTACTTGCGTGAAAGTGTTATTCATGGCATGTAAGGACTATTCAGCGAGGGTGGGCTGACTATACCCCTCGAGTTAGAAGATGATTCATACACATGTTTACATTTCTGTATTAATAACTTGATCACATTTAATTGCTTTACAAACATGCTTTTCCGCAAAATTAGCCACTACCTTCTTTGTTATTACCCTGCATTATATTTGCATCCGGTGGCTTGCTGAGTACGATTGTACTCACCCTCGTTGACTTACACCACCAGAGCCCGTCTACTACGAGGAGGATGAAGGTCTGGAGTAGCGACCCAGTCAAGGCGAGACTGGAAGGAGGCGTTCATCTAGGACCCTTGTTTTATTAATTTCTCTTCACTTTATTCACTTTTGTACTAATATGGTCTACGAACCGTGATTGCTTGTCGTATTGTACGTGGTCATGTGATGAACGTCTTGATTTATTGATTTTCTATGGAATTTCAATAAAGGTCTGGATTTATTAAATCTGGGCATCACAGAGAACCACCCTATACCAGTGAAGAACAACACAAATAGAACGTTGTTCGACTGGATCATTACCAATAGGCTCCAATGAATGACCGGTATCCCGTGCCGAACCAGTAGGAGGACGATTGGGTCAACCAGATCACAAAGGTTATTTGAGATCATTTTGGGCTCAAGCCCAAGGACTAGACGTACGTGTATCAGTGGCCGTACCCAGAGTGGTTCAATTGGGTGCCACTACCAAGCCGATACAAAATTCTTGACTTCACCAAGTTCTCACGATAAGACTTGGTCTCCACGATCAAGCACGTCAGCCGTTTTCTCGCCTAGTGTGGGGAGGAATTGGCTGATGAGGCAATCAAGGTTTGATTCTTCACGCTGTCATTATCAGGATTGACCTTCGCTTGGTTTTCATCATTACCGGTGAACTCTATTAGAGGATGGGCAGACTTGGAAACTAAATTTCACAAGTATTTATTCGCCGGCATACACGAGATGAAACTCACGACTTGACAATAGTAAAGCGGAGGATGGATGAGTCGGTACAAGATTATGCACAGAGGTTCCGTGACGTGAGAAGCAGATGCTATAACCTAAACCTCAGGGATGCGCAATTAGCCGAGTTAGCGTCCCAGGGACTCCTAAACCCGATAAAGGAGAGATTTTCATCACAGGAGTTTGAGAGCCTCTCACACTTGGTATAGAGGGTATCATCTCATGAGAGTCGATTCCACGAAGCAAGAAGAGACAAATATCAAAAGAAAGCTGCATGTACTCAATAATACCCTTTGGAATCCGATGAGGATAGCGACTCTGAGAAACCAAGGGTTGGTTTCGGTGTTTTGTGATGAGTGATTGACAGGCTTTTTACCCTCTGTTCGAAGGGTACCTCCGAAGGGTGTTCGGAGGGGGGTACCTCCGGAGGGGTTTCGGAGGTTGGACCTCCGAAGGGTGTTCGGAGGTGGTGTTACCGAAGGATGTTCGGTGTTTGCTTGCTGCAGCTGTGCAGCGGAGTGTGCTTGTCGGAGGGGTCCGACAGTACATGATGACTGGGTTCTTACCGAAGGCTTCGGTACTTTGGGCGGTACACCGGAGTGTGTGCCGGAGGTTGCTAACCCGGAGAGGTCTCCGGAGTACTGGATACACTTGTCTGCTTGTCTGTGGTGCGCAGGGACTTCGGAGGCGACGAACAAGGCTCGCAGCAGGTGAACTTGGGTCAAGCGGGAGGCTTGATGCCAGGGGAGCGGGGAGCTCCGTCACGGTGGTTGCGAAGGTGGTCCGGGTCGGTCCTCGGGTCGAGGTGTGCCAGGTGAAGGTAGAGAGTGCGGAGCATGGCTCCGGCTAAAGGTACTCCGAGACAAAGTCCTCGAAGGCGAGGCACTTCGAAGGTACTCCGAATGGAGTGACTTCGGAGTTGGTTGGATCAAGTCCTCTGCGGAGGCAAGGAATTCGAAGTATGCTCCGGAGGGAGACATTCGAAGGTACCCGACGAAGGTCTCAGAAGTCGAGGCGCGTCGAAGACATGGTCCGGGTGAGGCTCGTCGAGGAGTGTGCTCGGGGAGAGGCACTGCGACGTAGGGCTCGTGGAATGCTTCATGCGGAGGCCTTGGATGAAGGAGGGACTTCGAAGGGTGGTACTCCGAAGGTGGGGCTTCGGAGGTTGGAAGGCTTCGGAGCAAGGCTAGCTCCGGAGCAAGGTTGACTTGAGGAGCTTCGGCCGGCATGGCTTCGGTACACGGACTGACGGAGTTCGAGCTGGGAGTAGCTGCGAAGCCGTGGTGGTCCACTCCGGAGGTGTTGGTGCGAAGGCCCAAGAGCTTTGACGGCTTCGGCTCAAAACCGTCACTGTATCGAAGGCTATCTTCGGCGAAGCGAAGGTCATCTGGCTTCAGGCTTCTCACCGAAGCTACCGCACCCTCGCGTGCGAAGGGAGGATTCCAGAAGGTCAAAGACTGCAAAGGCTGACACTGTCTGTTCTGTAAAAGGCTGACACTGTCCCCTCTGCAAAGCTGACAGAGAAGCCTCCAGAATAAAGGTGGACTACCTTTTGTACCCCTTAGTTCTGTAGAGTCAAAATCAATGTAAACCCTAGGGGTAGTGTAGTCATTTCCTTTGGGTGAACTGTGGGCTATAAATATGGGGGCTCGGTAGGTAACATTTAACACTTTGAGCATTTACTGTTGAGCTCCTGTAGCCACATACCTCGCTGTATTCATCCAGAGTTCAATTCATTTTGTGTTCCTTGTTCAAGCGGCGAAGCCCTGCTTCCTTGTGCTTTTTGCTTGAGCTCGCGTTACATACCTCGCTAGTATAGTGCACCGAAGCCTGTCTAGGCGAAGGGTGTTTTGTGCGAAGTGTGTTTTTCAGTGTGCTGTTGCTCTGTGTAACTTGAGGCCAGACCTCACAGCTTACTAGCGAAGCCCTGATCGAGGCCCGTTTTGCTTCTTGTGTCGAAGCCCTTAGCATAGTCTGTTTGTGTGCGTGTAGACCTTTGTGTACGAAGCCCAGCACCAGTTGCTGCCCCCAAGTACTTGGTCGAAGTCCTCAGAGGGCTGTCCACTCTTGCGAAGGGTGAAGTGCAAAGCCTGCTCGAAGCACCCCGTGTGCGGAGCCTGCACTGACTTAGCAGAGTAGATTTCCGAGGGTTGTAAGCGGAGCGAAGTCTTCTTGGCTTCGAACTTTTGCTCCTGCGAAGCCTGTGTTCGGAGCTGTTGAAGTACCTCCGAACCAGACCTTCGAAGGTAGTGTTCGAAGCCTGTTCCGCAGAAGACGGAACTGAACCGAAGGCTAAGTTTTTAGCCTGAAATTTTAAAAGCTCCCATTCACCCCCCCTCTGGTCGCCGTTTCCGGTCCAACAATTGGTATCAGAGCGGGTTAAGATCACCAGTTGACCTTAACCGGTTTTGTGATCTGTTGGCGACATGGATAGAGGCAGTAAAATTCCTCTGTTCGATGGGACTGATTTTGCATACTGGAAGGTGCGCATGGAGGCTTACTTGTTAAGCCAAGGAAATGCAATTTGGGAGATTGTGGACTCACAATACTCCATCCCTGAGACTCGCACCTCTCAGACTGAGAAGGATCAGTATAATGCCAATTCCAAGGCAAGAAATATACTGTTCATCGGTTTGAGTAGAAGTGAGTTCGATAGGGTGCAGCACCTTAGGACCGCTAGGGAGATTTGGACAACGCTCACTGTTTTTCATGAGGGCTCTACGCAGATTTAGGCCAGGCGCCAAAGCACCTACAATCAACAGTATCAGCTGTTTGTGCAGGCACCTGGTGAATCTATAGATGCCATGTTTTCTCGCTTTGATGCGATAGTGAGTAACTTGCGGTCCAACGGGACGCTTGCTTACAGTGATCATGATAGGGCTATCAAGCTTCTCTATGCTCTTGACCGTAGAATATGGGAAGTAAAGATATCCAGCATTGAGGAGTCCACAGGTTATGACACATTGACCTGTGATGAGCTCTTTAGCAAGCTGAAGTCCACAGAGATTGCCAAGGCATCTCTTGCAGTGCATAGAAGCTCTTTGCCACAGCCATTGGCATTGGTTTCTAGCACTAGCCGTGGCACCACTGCAGAACCAAGCACATCTGGTACTTGTGTTTTTGCAGATGGTTTTGCTTTGTCCTCTCTGGTCTCCGTCACAAAGGAGCAGGTGGACACTCTAGCTGATGATGAGCTTGCTCTCATAGCCCGGAGGTTCACCCGTTTTCATCATGAGAGACGGGATCAGAGGAGAAGTGGTTTTAGGGGTTGCTATGAATGTGGCGACACCTCTCATATTAAGGCAAATTGCCCCAAGCTCAAAAAGAGAGATGAGAGTGAGCGCCCCAAATACCACAAGGAGAGGAAACCCTTTGTGAAGGGCAAGCGCGGCAAGATGGCTAAGAAAGTAGCCAAGGCCGCTTCCAGAGCTTTTGTTGCTGCTCTCAGCGACATCGACACGTCCTCAACTGAGGAGTCGAGCTCTGAGGAGGAGGAGTCCCCAAGTAAGGAGGACAAGAAGGACAAGAAGGGACGAGACTTCATCGGCCTTTGCTTCATGACCGACAGCGATCACAGCGGCGATGAGCTTGACTCATCTGAGGTAACACTATCATCTGACCAGCTACTAATTAAATTAGATGAGCTGAATGAAGTAGTGCTTGGTCAGGATAGATTACTTGTGCAAGCCGCTAGAGAAAGAAAAGACCTTAGACTTAGGCTAGAAACCATTTCTACTGAATATGCCATGCTTAAGTCTAAATTTGATGATGCTGAATGTGAATCTTGCTCTGTTGTCATGGGTGAGCTTGCTCAGTTGCGTTCTGTTCATGCTCAAACTCTATCTGAGCTTGAGACTGCACAGAAGCAGCTTTTGGAGGTGGATTCTAGACCTCATGATGTTATTGATTGCATGAACTGCTCTTTATTACGCGATAGCATTAATTTACGTGATAAGCATGTTCATGATTTAGAGGCTAGATTGGAGAGAGCCGGTAGTTCTAAGGATGTGCAGCCTGTGTGTGACACATGCATTACCCTTAAGGACCAGCTAGGCACTGTTAGAGAGCAAGCTGAGAACCTCATGTCTGAAAATGAATACCTTCTTTTTGTGGTTAATAAATGCACTGAGGGAAAGGGTAGGATGGATTTGCTCTTGGCCAAGACCAAGTTGTGTGCTGACAGAGCAGGGGTAGCTCTAGGTTTGGGTTTTGAGAGGATACCTTAAGATAGTAAGACCAAAACTGTTTTCACCTCTCCCAATACCCTAGATAAAGAGAGAGCTCTGTTAGACACCCCACCAGCCAAAAGGCCTACCCATCCACCAAAGAAAACCACTCCTCCTGCCAAGAAAATCCCTCCCAAGAAAACCACACAGAAGAAACCCAAGGAGCCTGTGAGAGTTGCTCCTGTGACCCATGAGAGTGCCCCCCGGAGAGTGTTTCACTGTTCTTACTGTCAGCGGGCGGGTCATTTGGTTGGTTTCTGTTTTCGTCGCATTAAGGATGAGCGACGTTCACAGGCGATGAGTTACCAGGACATGCATTACCCATCTTTAGGTATGCATGAGTCTGAGTTTTACTATCGTCCTGCTTTTGAGGCTCCTCGTGCTTCTCGGAGAGGTTTTACTCCTCGAGGTGTTCACCATGTTCCATATGGTGGTAGACCCCGGGCGAGTAGCTTTGTACCTCGTCAGAGTAGGAGACCTCGACATGTTGTTCATTTACAGCATTTAGGTAGACCTCGCACTTTGCATTATTCTGATTATCATGTGCGTAGACCGTCTACTTTTACTGTGCCTACTACTCGTGTCACTCAGTGCTGGATGCCTCGTCATTATTTCACTCACCCCAGCACTGAGCGATCGAGACATTCTTATCATGTGTAGGCGACAGATCGAGGCTTGGAGGGCACGTGGATCATGGACTCCGGTTGTTCGCGCCACATGACTGGAGATGCAGCATGGTTCCCCAGCCTCACCACAACCAAGCAAAGGGAACATATCACCTTCGGAAACAATCGGAGGAGTAGAGTGAAAGGTAAAGGTGTGGTAAGAATTAACTCGAATTTTACTCTCAAAGATGTTGCTTTGGTTGAAAACCTGGGATACAATTTGCTGTCTGTATCTCAGTTGCTTGATGAGGGCTTCGAAGTGCGATTTCATCGCGATACTTCGCAAGTGCTCAATTCTGATGGCGTTGTGGTGTGTAAGATCTTTAGAGTTGGGAGAGTTTTTGGAGCTGATTTTTTTGAGTCGTCTGGATCTTCTCATTGTCTTGTTGCACATTCGACTTCTGAGCTTTGGAAGTGGCATAGGAGACTAGGGCATATGAGCTTTGAGTTGCTCGCTCGTCTGAGCGCCCTTTATGACAACTGTTCTCCCCCTTTGGAAATCATACCCCTTGCAGCAGAGAACGTAGCAAGTCTCTCCCCCTTGAGGAATTTCTCCCCCTTTGGCAATGCAAGCATCAAGGAGCATGTAAAAGATGCAAAGCGTCGAAATGAGCAGAATTACAAAGACATATGAAGCAAAAATATGCCAACAGTAACACCAATGAACATGGGCTCAGCTCAAATTAATATTCTCTAAAAGCATGATGAAGCATGTGATATGATCATTTTTGAAATAAAAACATCACCACTTAGTCAAGGAAACTAGACAAGTAAGAGCAAGAACTGCGCAAAGCTAGTCAATTTCTACTCTAGACAGACAAGTCCAGTTCAAATGGAGCTTGAAAAGCAAACTTGATAATCAATGAATTTTGTTGCTCTTTTCTTAGTGCCAGGGGTTATTTGTTTGTCCACCTTATACTTTCCAATCCGGCCAAGCCTAGGCATGAAAGCCATAAGAAGCTTAAGGCATAGATTTTGGCATACACTACGCTATTCCAGTTTAGACCAATGTGCAATGGTAAGCAGTCTAGACTAGGGTAGTGCGACAAACAAACCCACCTGGATCTTTTAACTTAAAGCATGCAAATCATGGAATTTTTGATTTTAACCAAGTGAACCAATTGTTTGGTACTTTATGAATATCCATGAAAATTGAGAACAATTTTTCAAGTTGCAATTTTTAGCATCCAAAGAAATGTGTCTTGCTATCAAGCACATAAAAGATAGCTAAAGCATTCTTGCCTAAACATGCTAGATTCAAGACTAAGCAGTGAGCACGATTTGATTTTGAAAATAAAACACCATGCACATGAATGTTCCAGATGAATTAACAAGAGCTGAGCTGTCATGATTTCATGAATTATAAGCAGGCATATAAGTGCAAAATATGTAAATGCAATTTCAACACAATTAGACAAAAGCACATCCATCTAAAACAGCTCCCCCTCACAAAATGCCGTAAGGGTGACAAATGCCAAGTTCCCCACGCAAGTAAGCAAAACGAGAAGCATCGAGAGGTTTTGTAAAAATGTCGGCAAGCTGGTGTTGGGTATCAACATATTGAAGTTCAATATCACCCTTCTCATTGTGATCTCTGAGAAAATGATACCGTACATCAATGTGTTTGGTTCTGGAGTGCTGAACCGGGTTGTTTGCAATACAAATAGCACTAGTGTTATCACAGAAAAGTGGAACACTCTTATAATCTAACCCGAAATCCCACAAAGTGGAAACCATCCACAAAATCTGAGAGCAACAGCTAGCTGCAGCAACATATTCGGCCTCAGCCGTCGATTGTGCAACACTAGACTGTTTGCGGGAAGACCAGCAAACCAGTGAAGTACCCAGAAAATGACAAGTACCAGATGTACTTTTCCTATCAATTCTACACCCAGCAAAGTCCGCATCGGAATAACCTCGAAGACATAAAGATGAAGACGCTGAATACCATATGCCAAATTCAAGGGTGTGTTTGAGATACCTTAGAATGCGCTTTACCGCTTGGCGGTGCGAAGCTCGTGGTGAAGCCTGAAAACGAGCGCACAGACACACCGCGAAGTGTATGTCCGGCCTCGTAGCAGTCAAGTAGAGGAGGGAGCCGATCATGCTTCGGAACTCCTTCTGATCTACGACTTCTCCATCTTCGTCAGGGTCCAATGCTACAGATGTAGCCATTGGAGTGGCGAGGGGCTTCGCATCGGACATGTCGAACTTCTTGAGCACGTCCTTGGTGTACTTCATCTGGTGAACGAAAGTACCTTGTTTGCTTTGCTTGATTTGCAAACCAAGGAAAAAGGTGAGTTCACCCATCATCGACATTTCAAATTCCCTGCTCATGGTATCTGCAAACTCGCCAACTAAAGCATGAGAAGAGCCACCAAAGATGATATCATCCACATAAATCTGCACTAGGAGGAAATCTTTGCCATGCTTGAGAGTGAACAGAGTTTTATCAACAGAGCCCATCAAGTACCCTCGCTCAATCAGAAAAGACTTAAGTCTGTCATACCACGCCCGAGGGGCCTGCTTGAGTCCATAAAGAGCCTTATGAAGTTTAAGGACTTTATGTGGGTACTTGGGGTTTTCAAAACCAGGGGGTTGTTTTACATAAACATCTTCACCTATGAAGCCATTAAGAAAAGCACTTTTGACATCCATTTGATAGAGTTTGAATCCCCGGGATGTCGCAAAGGCAAGCAAAATCCTAATGGCCTCAAGGCGAGCAACAGGTGCAAAAGTTTCAGTAAAATCAATCCCTTCTAGTTGAGAAAAGCCCTGAGCTACAAGTCTAGCCTTGTTCCTAACTATATCCCATCCTCCCCTTGTTTGTTTTTGAAAATCCATTTTGTTCCAATGAAATGAACATTTGGTGGAGGATCAACTAAAGTCCAGACTTGGTTTCTCTCAAAATTTTCAAGTTCCTCATGCATGGCATTGATCCAACTAGAATCAGAAAGTGCATGACTAACATCTAAGGGCTCGAAAGAAGCAACAAAAGCAGCATTAGTGAAATGGGCATGAGAACGAGTTACCCTTTGATCAAGCTCACCAATGATCTGCTTGGGAGGGTGCATCCTTTGAACATGATGTGGAGCCTCGCGGCGGGATGCAGTCTCCCCCTCAACTTGTGCGTTGGAGTGGTCCAAGATGACCGATGTTGAGGTAATCGCTTCGGGACCTCGTGCCGAAGTAGTTGAAGCGGGGTCAGCTTCGGGGGTCGATGTCGAGGGTAGTAGGGGTTCATCCTCGAATTCTCCGGGAATTTTCTTCTTCAAGTAAGGTCTGTTCCATGTCGTGTTCATTTGCCTGTTCAAAAGCAGAACTAACAGAGGGGGTTGATTCATCAAAAGTCACATCACATGACTCGATGACAGTGTTAGTTTCCAAGTTATAAACATGATAAGAATGACCATGAGTAGTGTAACCCAAAAAGATCCCGTCAGAAGATCGCGACTCAAATTTATCCAAGTTACCACGTTTAGGATAAAGCAGCGACAGCCAAAAACTCGAAGATGAGTAACCTTGGGCTGTCTCCCGAAATGCAGCTCATAAGATGTCAAATTTAAAATTGAGCGCAAGAAAATTCGGTTTGAGATGTAACATGCAGTGTTCATGGCCTCAGCCCAGAATTTTCTAGGAGTCCTATGCTCATCAAGCATCGTCCTAGCCATCTCAACCAAGGTGCGGTTCTTCCTCTCAACAACACCGTTCTGTTGAGGAACCCGCGGAGCAGAGAATTGATGTTCTATGCCATGCTCCATGCAAAAGTCAACAAAGAGACTATTTTTGAACTCAGTGCCATTATCGCTTCGAATGAATTTTAATGCACCAGGGAGTTCAGTGAAAAGTCTCAAAGCCAAGCTCCGAAAGTGTGAAAACACTTCATCCTTGCTGGCAAGAAAGAAGACCCAAGAGTAGCGAGAGAAATCGTCGACAATCACTAAAACATACCACTTGCCGCCTAAAGAACTAACCCGAGAAGGACCTACACTGTCCATGTGGAGAAGTTCTCCGGGTTGTTCAGTCATCACTGTGGTGACTGGCGAATGTGAAGCGGCAATCATTTTTCCATGTCGACAAGGAGCGCAAACTAAATTCTTCTCAAACTTGAGCTTGGGCAATCCTCGGATCAGACCTAGGGCGCTCAGACGAGCGAGCAACTCAAAGCTCATATGCCCTAGTCTCCTATGCCACTTCCAAAGCTCAGAAGTCGAATGTGCAACAAGACAATGAGAAGATCCAAACGACTCAGAAAAATCAGCTCCAAAAACTCTCCCAACTCTAAAGATCTTACACACCACAACGCCATCAGAATTGAGCACTTGCGAAGTATCGCGATGAAACCGCACTTCGAAGCCCTCATCAAGCAACTGAGATACAGACAGCAAATTGTATCCCAGGTTTTCAACCAAAGCAACATCTTTGAGAGTGAAATTCGAGTTAATTCTTACCACACCTTTACCTTTCACTCTACTCCTCCAATTCAACTTCTTCGGCACGAGGTCCCGAAGCGATTACCTCAACATCGGTCATCTTGGACCACTCCAACGCACAAGTTGAGGGGGAGACTGCATCCCGCCGCGAGGCTCCACATCATGTTCAAAGGATGCACCCTCCCAAGCAGATCATTGGTGAGCTTGATCAAAGGGTAACTCGTTCTCATGCCCATTTCACTAATGCTGCTTTTGTTGCTTCTTTCGAGCCCTTAGATGTTAGTCATGCACTTTCTGATTCTAGTTGGATCAATGCCATGCATGAGGAACTTGAAAATTTTGAGAGAAACCAAGTCTGGACTTTAGTTGATCCTCCACCAAATGTTCATTTCATTGGAACAAAATGGATTTTCAAAAACAAACAAGGGGAGGATGGGACTATAGTTAGGAACAAGGCTAGACTTGTAGCTCAGGGCTTTTCTCAACTAGAAGGGATTGATTTTACTGAAACTTTTGCACCTGTTGCTCGCCTTGAGGCCATTAGGATTTTGCTTGCCTTTGCGACATCTCGGGGATTCAAACTCTATCAAATGGATGTCAAAAGTGCTTTTCTTAATGGCTTCATAGGTGAAGATGTTTATGTAAAACAACCCCCTGGTTTTGAAAACCCCAAGTACCCACATAAAGTCCTTAAACTTCATAAGGCTCTTTATGGACTCAAGCAGGCCCCTCGGGCGTGGTATGACAGACTTAAGTCTTTTCTGATTTAGCGAGGGTACTTGATGGGCTCTGTTGATAAAACTCTGTTTACTCTCAAGCATGGCAAAGATTTCCTCCTAGTGCAGATTTATGTGGATGATATCATCTTTGGTGGCTCTTCTCATGCTTTAGTTGCCGAGTTTGCAGATACCATGAGCAGGGAATTTGAAATGTCGATGATGGGTGAACTCACCTTTTTCCTTGGTTTGCAACTCAAGCAAAGCAAACAAGGTACTTTCGTTCACCAGACGAAGTACACCAAGGACCTGCTCAAGAAGTTCGACATGTCCGATGCGAAGCCCCTCGCCACTCCAATGGCTACATCTGTAGCATTGGACCCTGACGAAGATGGAGAAGTCGTAGATCAGAAGGAGTTCCGAAGCATGATCGGCTCCCTCCTCTACTTGACTGCTACGAGGCCGGACATACACTTCGCGGTGTGTCTGTGCGCTCGTTTTCAGGCTTCACCACGAGCTTCGCACCGCCAAGCGGTAAAGCGCATTCTAAGGTATCTCAAACACACCCTTGAATTTGGCATATGGTATTCAGCGTCTTCATCTTTATGTCTTCGAGGTTATTTCGATGCGGACTTTGCTGGGTGTAGAATTGATAGGAAAAGTACCTCTGGTACTTGTCATTTTCTGGGTACTTCACTGGTTTGCTGGTCTTCCTGCAAACAGTCTAGTGTTGCACAATCGACGGCTGAGGCCGAATATGTTGCTGCAGCTAGCTGTTGCTCTCAGATTTTGTGGATGGTTTCCACTTTGCGGGATTTCGGGTTAGATTATAAGAGTGTTCCACTTTTCTGTGATAACACTAGTGCTATTTGTATTGCAAACAACCCGGTTCAGCACTCCAGAACCAAACACATTGATGTACGGTATCATTTTCTCAGAGATCACAATGAGAAGGGTGATATTGAACTTCAATATGTTGATACCCAACACCAGCTTGCCGACATTTTTACAAAACCCCTCGATGCTTCTCGTTTTGCTTACTTGCGTGGGGAACTTGGCATTTGTCACCCTTACAGCATTTTGTGAGGGGGAGCTGTTTTAGATGGATGTGCTTTTGTCTAATTGTGTTGAAATTGCATTTACATATTTTGCACTTATATGCCTGCTTATAATTCATGAAATCATGACAGCTCTGCTCTTGTTAATTCATCTGGAACATTCATGTGCATGGTGTTTTATTTTCAAAATCAAATTGTGCTCACTGCTTAGTCTTGAATCTAGCATGTTTAGGCAAGAATGCTTTAGCTATCTTTTATCTGCTTGATAGCAAGACACATTTCTTTGGATGCTAAAAATTGCAACTTGAAAAATTGTTCTCAATTTTCATGGATATTCATAAAGTACCAAACAATTGGTTCACTTGGTTAAAATCAAAATTCCATGATTTGCATGCTTTAAGTTAAAAGATCCAGGTGGGTTTGTTTGTCGAACTACCCTAGTCTAGACTGCTTACCATTGCACATTGGTCTGAACTGGAATAGCGTAGTGTATGCCAAAATCTATGCCTTAAGCTTCTTATGGCTTTCATGCCTAGGCTTGTCCGGATTGGAAAGTATAAGGTGGACAAACAAATAACCCCTGGCACTAAGAAAAGAGCAACACAATTCATTGATTATCAAGTTTGCTTTTCAAGCTCCATTTGAACTGGACTTGTCTGTCTAGAGTAGAAATTGACTAGCTTTGCGCAGTCCTTGCTCTTACTTGTCTAGTTTCCTTGACTAAGTGGTGATGTTTTTATTTCAAAAATGATCATATCACATGCTTCATCATGCTTTTAGAGAATATTAATTTGAGCTGAGCCCATGTTCATTGGTGTTACTGTTGGCATATTTTTGCTTCATATGTCTTTGTAATTCTGCTCATTTCGACGCTTTGCATCTTTTACATGCTCCTTGATGCTTGCATTGCCAAAGGGGGAGAAATTCCTCAAGGGGGAGAGACTTGCTACGTTCTCTGCTGCAAGGGGTATGATTTCCAAAGGGGGAGAACAGTTGTCATAAAGGGGGAGAAGGTTCTCTATTGCCAAAGGAAAATTTAACTCAGGGGGAGTTTTTATTGCCGAAGGGGCTTTTACTCTTTTGAGAAAGGGGGAGGAAAATTCTTTTGTCAAGTGACATGATTTGGCTCTTTTCTGAGTTTTTATGGTCACTTGTGTGCTGAACATTTTTAAAATTTTCTTGAACTTGGATTTGGTTGTCAATGCACTCATCAAGGGGGAGATTGAGAAACCAAGGGTTGGTTTCGGTGTTTTGTGATGAGTGATTGACAGGCTTTTTACCCTCTGTTCGAAGGGTACCTCCGAAGGGTGTTCGGAGGGGGGTACCTCCGGAGGGGTTTCGGAGGTTGGACCTCCGAAGGGTGTTCGGAGGTGGTGTTACCGAAGGATGTTCGGTGTTTGCTTGCTGCAGCTGTGCAGCGGAGTGTGCTTGTCGGAGGGGTCCAACAGTACATGATGACTGGGTTCGTACCGAAGGCTTCGTAACTTTGGGCGGTACACCGGAGTGTGTGCCGGAGGTTGCTAACCCGGAGAGGTCTCCGGAGTACTGGATACACTTGTCTGCTTGTCTGTGGTGCGCAGGGACTTCGGAGGCGACGGACAAGGCTCGCAGCAGGTGAACCTGGGTCAAGCGGGAGGCTTGATGCCAGGGGAGCGGGGAGCTCCGTCACGGTGGTTGCGAAGGTGGTCCGAGTCGGTCCTCGGGTCGAGGTGCGCCAGGTGAAGGCAGAGAGTGCGGAGCGTGGCTCCGGCTAAAGGTACTCCGAGACAAAGTCCTCGAAGGCGAGGCACTTCGAAGGTACTCCGAATGGAGTGACTTCAGAGTTGGTTGGATCAAGTCCTCTGCGGAGGCAAGGAATTCGAAGTGTGCTCCGGAGGGAGACATTCGAAGGTACCCGACGAAGGTCTCAGAAGTCGAGGCGCATCGAAGACATGGTCCGGGTGAGGCTCATCGAGGAGTGTGCTCGGGGAGAGGCACTGCGACGTAGGGCTCGTGGA
Organism: Zizania palustris; assembly: GCA_019279435.1. Classification (NCBI taxonomy): domain Eukaryota; kingdom Viridiplantae; phylum Streptophyta; class Magnoliopsida; order Poales; family Poaceae; genus Zizania; species Zizania palustris. The sequence goes on along the minus strand of JAAALK010000085.1, from coordinate 23,039,895 downwards.
ATGCTTCATGCGGAGGCCTTGGACGAAGGAGGGACTTCGAAGGGTGGTACTCCGAAGGTGGGGCTTCGGAGGGTGGAAGGCTTCGGAGCAAGGCTAGCTCCGGAGCAAGGTTGACTTGAGGAGCTTCGGCCGGCATGGCTTCGGTACACGGACTGACGGAGTTCGAGCTGGGAGTAGCTGCGAAGCCGTGGTGGTCCACTCAGGAGGTGTTGGTGCGAAGGCCCAAGAGCTTTGACGGCTTCGGCTCAAAACCGTCACTGTATCGAAGGCTATCTTCGGCGAAGCGAAGGCCATCTGGCTTCAGGCTTCTCACCGAAGCTACCGCACCCTCGCGTGCGAAGGGAGGATTCCAGAAGGTCAAAGACTGCAAAGGCTGACACTGTCTGTTCTGTAAAAGGCTGACACTATCCCCTCTGCAAAGCTGACAGAGAAGCCTCCAGAATAAAGGTGGACTACCTTTTGTACCCCTTAGTTCTGTAGAGTCAAAATCAATGTAAACCCTAGGGGTAGTGTAGTCATTTCCTTTGGGTGAACTGTGGGCTATAAATATGGGGGCTAGGTAGGTAACATTTAACACTTTGAGCATTTACTGTTGAGCTCCTGTAGCCACATACCTCGCTGTATTCATCCAGAGTTCAATTCATTTTGTGTTCCTTGTTCAAGCGGCGAAGCCCTGCTTCCTTGTGCTTTTTGCTTGAGCTCGCGTTACATACCTCGCTAGTATAGTGCACCGAAGCCTGTCTAGGCGAAGGGTGTTTTGTGCGAAGTGTGTATTTCAGTGTGTTGTTGCTCTGTGTAACTTGAGGCCAGACCTCACAGCTTACTAGCGAAGCCCTGATCGAGGCCCGTTTTGCTTCTTGTGTCGAAGCCCTTAGCGTAGTCTGTTTGTGTGCGTGTAGACCTTCGTGTACGAAGCCCAGCACCAGTTGCTGCCGCCAAGTACTTGGTCGAAGTCCTCAGAGGGCTGTCCACTCTTGCGAAGGGTGAAGTGCAAAGCCTGCTCGAAGCACCCCGTGTGCGGAGCCTGCACTGACTTAGCAGAGTAGATTTCCGAGGGTTGTAAGCGGAGCGAAGTCTTCTTGGCTTCGAACTTTTGCTCCTGCGAAGCCTGTGTTCGGAGCTGTTGAAGTACCTCCGAACCAGACCTTTGAAGGTAGTGTTCGAAGCCTGTTCCGCAGAAGACGGAACTGAACCGAAGGCTAAGTTTTTAGCCCGAAATTTTAAAAGCTCCCATTCACCCCCCCTCTGGTCGCCGTTTCCGGTCCAACAGACTCCGATCCAGAAGTCGAACTAGACGAATGGTATAGAAATAAGAAGTAGATCACATGTCCTTGGGTGAAAACATCCGATAAGGAGGAAAAATATGATTTTAACATCAATAAAGCCGATAGGATATTCGACTTACTGCTCAAGGAGAAGCAGATCCAACTGCCACCCAATCATGTTACACCGTCTGTCGACAAGCTGGAGAAAAAAAGTACTATAAGTGGCACAATTTCCCTTAACACCATACTAATGAATGCAAAGTTTTTAGACAGTAGATTCAGTCGGCCGTGGAGCAAGGCCAGATCAAGTTCAACGATGGGAATAAGCCGATGAACATGGACGGACATTATTTCCCAATCAACATGGTGCATGCACACCGTACCAGTGATCGGTGCATGGAGAAAGACAGGTGTCCCAACAAGGGCCGGATCTCATCGTCAAACCTGATCGACAAGTACAAAACGAAGTCAAGGGAAGATATAGGCAGTGAGGATGATTAGGACTACTCATGGTTCAACCCCCACTGGAATTGTGAATTCTACAGGTTCTGCTAGAATGAAAGATTGTGCCTGCCATAATTGGGTAATTGTCCTGATTGTGGTGACAATAGAAGCAGATAGAGGAGTGATTATAGCTCCCACAGCAACAGGGCAAAGTCACGCGATCAGGGAAGGACTGGCATTCGTCAGAGAATTCTACCGCCAAGACCATCAGTACGTAAGAGGCTCGGCCCCATCAATTCCAAAGAGAGTAACCGATTTGCCGATTATAGTACCACTACGGGAAAGCCACAATGGTGCCCCACTAAAATTTTCACAAATAATCAGAAGAGAAGGGTGCAATGGTTGCAGCAAAACGAGTTGAGGAAATTAGATCATGAAGTTAAGGCTGATTGGCCAAGGATCAAGAGCGAATGGAAGATTAAAGAGAAGATTGAGCACGATGACAGGAGAGACATAGGGGTAAACATGGTGTTCTTTCTCCCTGCTAAATATTGGGCCACTCCCAATAATAATGAGAAACAAGCCAAGGTGATGGCTCAATTGGTGCTAGCACCCCAATTGGCAACATTCGACAAACCAGAAGACCCTGGGCATCAGCACCTGAGACCTCTTTATGTTAAAGGTCTAGTCAATGGAAAGCCAATATCTAAAATAATGATAGATGGAGGAGCCGCCATCAACTTGATGGCGTATGCTACCTTCCACAAGCTGGGGAAAGGGTCGAAGGACCACATTAAAACAAATATGGTGCTAAGGGACTTCAGCGGTAACTCATTAGAAAAAATAGGGGTGCTGAATGCAGAATTGATGATTGGGACTAAAACATTGTCGACCATGTTCTTTGTCATAGAAGGAAAAGGGTCCTACAGTATATTGCTGGGGCATGATTGGATTCACGCAAATTGTTGTGTCTTATCGACAAAGCTTCAAAGTATCGTGTAGTGGGTCGGCGATCAAGTGGAAATCATCCCCGCCGATAAATCAATTAACGTGACAATAGTCAATTTATCAGTATGGGAAATGGAAGGGGTCGATTGTCTATCAAGTAAAGCCTAGGACGATGACTTTGTCGTCGTGTCAAGCGATGGAGTCAAACCAGTTAACAATGAATAGCCCAAGCTCACCTTATGAAGATACCACCGGTGAAGCAGAGGGTAAACTCGGTCAGGGCTTCACCGCAACCGATGAACTACAAGAGGTAGACATCGGACCCAGTGACAAACCGAGGTGAACTTTTGTAAGTGCTCAACTTCCTGATGAAGTAAAAAGTGAATTAATTGCATTATTGTGATAATATCAGGATTGTTTTGCGTGGGAATATCATGAGATGCCAAGTTTAAGTCGATCGATCGTAGAACATCAGCTCCTGATAAAGCAAGGGTATCGCCCATTCAAGTAGTCGCCTCAGTGATTCATGGCAAAGATATATCCTGGCATCAAGGTCAAGGTAATAAGATTGTATGAGGTAGGGTTCATAAGGCCATGCCGATATGCAGAATGGGTGTCAAATATCGTGCCCGTATTGAAGAAATGTGGGAAGCTCAGGATATGCGTTGATTTTAGAGATCTAAACAAGGAGACCCCAAAAGACGAGTACACAATGTTGATCTATTGGTGTATTTTTTGGTCACACACGTGGCCTGGAAGATATGCTTAACTCTAGTGCAGGTCATAAAATCATAGAAAAAATAAGGTTCTGAGCATGCCAATAAGTTTGACCCTATAACTGATAAGGAATCATAAATAACAACGTTAGTAGTGACACTGATCAGCTATCGATCCGATGACTATGGCGAGAATAAAGTAAACAAGAATAACTGAGCCTATCGACCATGGAGCCGATGACCATGCCCACCCTATCGGGCTGAACACTCTCTCAGCCGATAAGATAGCAACTTTTTGCATCAGGGCCGATGAGTGCCTCCCATACGAAGATGTAATATAGCGTGGAAACAGAGATAACCTATCGACTTGTACTCCCATAGAAACTAAACCAACTTTAATATAGCGTGGAAACAGAGATAACCTATCGACTTGTACTCCCATAGAAACTAAACCAACTATACCAAATAACATATTCATGCTATTAAATCACCGTAACTGCAAGATCGAACCTAAACGAGACAATCGCTAACCACGATAAATCAATTACACTTCAACGCATCGAGCATACTTTATTTAAGTGAATGGCATACAACATGAATAGGATATAGTAGATCAAGATGTTGGACTTAACCGATGAAGCCTCAAACTATGACACCTAATTCACATCAATCTAAGAGATCAAAACTGATGCAGCCTTAGACCTAGCAAAATATACCAAGATAAACCCGACAATCACACCAATCAGGTCGATACCTCAAGAGATCAATATGATGCAGCCTTGAAGAACACAAACATTAATTGATGTGACCATCGAGGTGGCGGGACTCACCTCTTCACTGGAGATCGAGACGATGTAGACCGGCTGCAAGTGCCATGTCCCGCCAGGATTAACCTTGGGAATCCAAGGGTGGCGATGCATCGAAAGTAGTAGTTTGTTGTGGTTGATTGTGTGTGTCCTCTAAACCTAGCTAATTAGATACATATTTATAGTCCGGAGACTTGCCGTTCAAGTAACCTAAATTACAACCAATTCTAGATCATCTTTATATTCTTTATGCTTCATCAACTCTTACATGTCCAGTCATATAGATCAGTTTGACCCAGCTGCCGAGGAGTCACCCTTTGCTTTATAAGTGCCCCAGTCACTCCACCTTTCTTCTTCACACTTTCTATCCACTGTTCACCTTTGCCCTCAAGCTCACTTCCATCTACTTCCAATACTTCTTGTGACTACGATTGGTCGTCGTCTTCTTCTTCTTCACCGAACTTGCACTCTAGCAACACCAACGGTGGTCGCCATCACTGTGATCCCCGAGTTAAGTCTTCAGCATTGCTCTTTTTCCACTGTTCTAATATTGATTGCAAGATTTGTTAAAGCCCAGGATCAATAAAGATGTCGCACGATCAACACAAGTTAAAGAGGTCTGGTCAAAGGTGGTCAAATAAGTCTATCCATGTTGTTACAATATGACCGGACATGCAAGAGACGATGAAGGAGAGAGAAGATGAGGATGATCCAGAATCGGTTACAATGTGGATTACTTGGACGGAAAGTCTCCGGACTATAAATATGTATATAATTAGATAGGAAAAACAATGACAAACCACTACTCCTCGGCGCATCGCCACCCTTGGCTTCCCAAGGTTAATCCCGGCAGGATTCGGCACTCGGAGCTAGGATGCATCATTTCGATCTCCGGTGAAGAGGTGAGTCCTGCCACCGCAACGATCATAGCGGCTTGGTCAATGTTCTTTAAGGCTGCATCATATCAATCTCTTGAAGGCATCGGCTGAGTCAGCGTGGTCGCTGGTTTATCTTGGTGTATTGGCTAGGTCTAAGGCTGCATCATATTGATCTCTTAGATTGATGTGATTTAGGTATCATAGTCTGAGGCTTCATCGGTTAGGTCTGACATCTCTTTCTTTTGTAGCTACTTCATGTTGTATACCGTTCATCTAAATAAAGCATGCCCGATATTTCAAAGTATTATTAAGTTCATCATAACTAGATACTATCTTGGTTAGGTCCAATCTTGTTATTATGATGATTTTGATGATACTGATATGTTATCTAACGCGTTTTATTTATTTCTACTGGAGTACAAGCCAATAGTTTATCATTAAATTCCATGTTCTATTTTATACGCAATCGGGAGATACCCATCGGCCCTTGCCCGAGATAGGCTCGTATTATTGGTCGATGGCATATTTAGCCTGACCGCCCCACAATAGTCATCGGCCCTACGACCGATCGACATATTCATTCACAATTATTTAATCCTCACTACGGTCATCGTCTTCGCAGCCGATCTGCTCTGCTTCTTATACTATTTTTCCTTAGACTCCTTATCAGTTACATGGTCAAATTGATTGGCACGCTCAGAACCCTTTTTCTTCTAAAATTATAGGACGTACACTAGAGCTAAGTAGATCTCCTAGGCCACGCGTGTGACCAAAAACTATACCAACACGCCTTTTGGCATGCCAGGTGGGACACTCTCGACAACTCAACCATGGCAAGTGAACTCGATGACAACAACATCATCGTGGTCAACCTTGATACCTTGAATGAAGAATAGAGGGCGGATTTGTAGAAGCACATGGACGATTACCAGAATTTATGTCTGCTAGCCTACAAGATGACCCAATTGGGCCCAATCGGAAGGGATCCACAACCGAAGTCAGCTTTAGCTACAGAAACTAGTCAGATGGCAGAAGGTGCTCATGCCGGTGTCCAGGACATCATCAACGGCGAACTTCATCACGCGCTCGTAAATCAATCCAAAGTGCTGGACAACACCCTGCACATGCTGATCAAGGAGACTATTGATGATACTATAGCTAGTGAACCACCCCAAGGACCGACACATTTTCCTGTCCGTTAGGCTGGGTTGCTGCAGAATCCATAGCATAATCGTCCATCATCACAAACACAAGGCCAATGAGGCTAGAACAACCGAACACCTTTTTCAGACATGAAGGAAATAGGATGGTCCAAACATCGGCTCCTATCTGGGACATGTCACGTTGTTCCCTATGACCGATCCTAGGCTGATGAGACAAGAGATACCTCAGGCTGCGTATGGTATTGCGAGAAACATGGTACATGATATCATGCCACCAAGGGGGCACTCGATGGTATTCCTCAAGGATATCATCGGATTGTGTATTTAGGTATCAGAAGAAGGTGGCATATGCCCAGACGTACTATTCAGACTCATACTAAAGGAAGTTGTTGACACGGAAACGTTCCCTCACACTTGGGCTGGTTTGACGATCCAAAAGCGTGCGGATACTTAGGGATAAGCCTAAGCGTAACACCAAACTGACATCGCATTCTGACTACCCTTAATAGCAGCAAGGGGGTAGAGTCGCCTTGTAATCAAATCACGAAGAAATAATCCAATTAGTTGAAATATATAGATAAAAGACCAATCGGCAAAACGAAGCCTGATTGATTCGGAGTGTACCATGCGAAGTGTCACCGAACAGGGTCCTTCGGCGTCTGATGCGAAGGGTGCACCGAAGGTAGCCTTTGGCATTCAGATCGATTTGGCCGAAGACAAGCTCCGAACAGATCACGATGTGAAATTGCCTCTGAACGATAGTGTTTGGTGCGAAGCCTCTGACATGACAAAATCCAACGTGGAGCGTTGGTGCAACGAATTCCAGTGTGGAGCGATGGCACAATGAAGTCCCATACGGAGCACTGGCATGACAAAGTTCAATGCGGAGCGCTAGCGTGACGAAGTCCGATGCGGAGCTTTCTGGCGTGACTTCGGCGTGAAGCAACTCCGATGCAAAGTAGCTCTGGTGCACAGGACTTGACCAGACCGACAACAGCATGATGGATCCAACATGGACGAACGAAGCGAGGACTTGTCGAAGGGTGCTCTGGTAGCCTCTGAAACCACCTTCCTAGCTCTCGAAACCTTCCGTGAATGGGGCGCCGAACGTGAAACCTATAGCAAAATGAAGATCAAGTGCCAATTCTGCCTGGAGACCGAATTACCAAGTGTTGCAGTATAAAAAATGAACGGTAGCAATATGTTACGTAGATTAACGGATGGTTCACAAGCGAGCTAACAAGGTGATAGAAATATGTTACGTAGATTAACGGATGATTCACAAGAGAACCAACAAGGCTTACAACAATTACGGTGTGGCCGATAGAGGGCTTCCAGCGCAAACCCACGAAGGTGTACTAATCTAATGTGGAAAGTAAAGAAACTAAAGGTACGGTTGAAACTAGTGTTTGAAGAGTTGATTTGTGTTTGGGGGGTCCTATGAACCGGCCTCACCCCTGTATTTATAGGGGCTAGTCTTCTTATCTCTAACTCTAATTTGATAAGATTCGACCTAATCAAGATTAGAGATAAAAACAAACATGAATATGTATCAGACTCCTATCTGAAGCCTACCCGAAATGGGCCTTCGGCAGGCCTGCCGAAGCTTGCTCCTCGAGCCGAAGCTTTGGCGAAGCATGCCACCGAAGGTCCTTCGGGCCAAAGCCATCATGTGAACTAGGCGATTAAAAGTCCCCTGAGGCCCCATGCATGTGGGCCTCCGGCACTTTTAGGGCGTCGGCCTGTACCAGGAGTTGTATGTTTTCCCCCAAAATTACCAAAAATGATATTTTGACAGTTTCGACCATCAATGCCATTTTTTGCTATCAACACATTCCCCCTTGCCTTTTAGCAAACTAAGCGAGCTAAAAGAAAAATGGGCTAAGGATGATATACTCCATATCGGCCTTTTGACACTTTAAGCGCTTTGCCACACACTTGGGAAGTACTTTTTCAAATACCTATCATTTAAAGCTCTTCGAAATCGAACTCATTGTAGAGATTCTAACAAGTATGCATTACCTGGAGCGATTTTGGCTACCTTAAAACTACCTTCCCAACTAGGTGACCATTTAACAAATTTGGGGGTTTTAGTGTCTAAGGATAAAATCGTCTTCCAAACCAAGTCACCAACTTGAAATGATTTTGCTTTGACTATTTTGTTGTAGGCTCTCGCAACTCTTCTTTTATCTTTCTCTATAGCTTCTAGGGCCCTTAACCTCTTATCGGTCACCTCTTCCAAGTTATCCTTCAAAAGAGTTTCATATTCATCGGCCGATAAGCCATCTTGCTTAACAAATCTTCAAGATCCAAGATCTACCTCAACTGGTAGAACGGCTTCTTGTCCATACACTAACTCATATGGACTAACTTTGGTAGCACCATGCTTTGCAACTCTACAAGTCCATAACGCCTCAGAAAGCACTTCATGCCACCTTTTAGGGAACTCTTCAATTTTCTTCTTAATGAGCTTAATTATAGTTTTATTACTAGACTCGGCCTGACCATTGGCCTGAGCATTGTATGGTGAAGAGTTTATCAACTTAATACCATAAAATTCGGCAAAGTCTCTCACTTCTATAGCAATAAATGAAGTACCTTGATCTGTGGTGAGAGTTTGGGGAATACCGAATCTATGCATAATGTGCTTTAAGATGAAATCAGTTACCTCATTGTGAGTCATGTTCTTGAGAGGCATGGCCTTGGTCCATTTGGTGAAATAATCTGTTCCATCAACATGAACCGAAGCCCCTTTGAAGAGGGAGGGTGAATTTGGCTGATGAAGTCCAAGCCCCAACCTCGGAATGGCCATGGTTTGATAATAGGGTTAAGTAGCGACGTAGGAGCCAACTGAATATTACCAAACTTTTAACATGCCTCACACCCTCTATAATATTTAAAACTGTCCTCGGTCATAGCCGGCCAATAAAAACCTACTCTTTTGAGCATCCAACTCATTTTCTGGGCCAACTGATGGGTGCCACAAAGTACCTCGGCATTTAAGCACCTTAGAAGTACTCCGCCAATAGTTCGGCGATACAACACATCATCAAGCAATACAAATTTAAATGCCTGTCATCGATGGAGGGCTTCCAGTGCAAACCCACGAAGGTGTACGAATCTAATGCGGAAAGTAAAGAACGTAAAGGTATGGTTCAAACTAGGGTTTGAAGAGTTGTTTTGTGTTTGGGGGGTCCTTTGAATCGGCCTCACCCCTGTATTTATAGGGGCTAGTATTCTTATCTCTAACTATAATATGATAATATTTGGCCTCATCAAGACTAGAGATAAAAACAAACATGAATCTCTATCAGACTCCTATCCAAAGCCTACTCGAAGTGGGCCTTCGGCAGGCCTACCGAAGCATGCTCCTCAAGCTGAAGCTTCAGTGTAGCAGGCGGCCGAAGGGCCTTCGGGCCGAAGCCAGCCTGAGAAGCAGGCCACTAAAAGGACCTCGAGGACCCATGCAGTTGTATGTTTTCGGCCCAAAATTACCAAAATTGATATTTTGACAATTTTGACAATTAATGTCATTTTTTGGTATCAACAGAAGTACGCCCAAGAAAATTATGGGGATCAGAAGTTCCGATAGGTGTATTGGTAGTTCCGATTATTTTCACGACCCGAGTCAGAGAGCGAAACCGTCTTCCGAAGTTCTGATATGGTATCAGAAGTTCCGATGGTTGACTTCATGACATGAATCGGAAATTCCGATATGGAATCAGATGTTCCCATTATTTTCTAGTCTTGAGTCATAGAGCAAAAGTTGTTTCATATGTTGTGATATGGTATCGGAAGTTCTGACGAGCCAGAAGTTCCAATTTAGAATCGGGGAAAATTGTACTGATCGGAAGTTCCTATTGATACCAAAAAATGGCATTAATGGTCAAAATTGTCAAAATATCAGCTTTTGTAATTTGGGCCGAAAATACACAAGTCCTGGTATAGGCCGAAGCCTTATAGTGCCTAAGGCCCATATGCGTGAGGCCTCGGAGGCCTGTTGGCAGCCTGCTGGCTTCGGCCCAAAGGCCCTTTGGAGGCCTGCTCCGCCGAAGCTTTGGCCCAAGGAGCAGGCTTCAGCGCGCCTACCGAAGGACCACTTCGAGCTGGCTACGGAGATAGAGTTTGATACAACTTCTAGTTGTTTTTATCCCTAAAGTTGATTAGGCCGAATCTTATCAGATTAAAATTAGAGATAAGAAGAGTAGCCCCTATAAATACACGGGTGAGGCTGGTTCATCAAACCCCGGACACCAAACCAACACAAAGCCCTAGATTTGAACCGTACTTTACTTTTCTTTACTTGTGATAAGCCCTCCGCCGGCCACGACATAACAGTGATAAGCCTTGTTGCTTCACTTGTGAAGTACCAATTAATCTACGTAACAGATTGCTATCATCTTGTTGGCTCCCTGCGAACCATGTGTTAATCTATGTAATAGATTGCTACCTTTGTTTCCCTACTGCAGCACATAGTATATTTGGTCTCTAGGCCGAATTAGTACTTGATCTCTATTTTGCTGCAGGTTCTACGTTTGGAACACCCTTCGTCGAAGGTTTTTGGAGCTAGGAAGCTGGTTTTGGAGGCCGCTAGAGCACCCTTTGGTGAACCCCCGCTTCGTCCGTCCATGCCGGATCCATCACGTCATTGTCGGTCTGGTCAAGTCCCGCATACCGGAGCCACTCCGCATTGGGGATGCTTTGCATTGGGGTCACGTCAAGATGCTTCACATCAGGCTTCGTCGTACCGGTACCTTGCATCAGGCTCCGTCACGCCAACACTAAACCTCACAGTAAACCCTGTCGTTCGGAGGTGATTTCGCGCTACGACCTATTCGGAGCCTATCTTCGGCCAGGTCGAACCGAATGTTGAAGGCTACCTTTGGCGCACCATTCGCACCAGATGCCGAAGCCCTCCTTCGGTGATCCCTTCGCATGGCAAACTCTGTAACAATCAGGCTCAGTTCGACTGATTGGATTAATTCACACACACATATATATACATCTATTTTTCGGCTAATTGGATTATTTCTGTGTGATCTGATTACGTGGCGACTCCACCCCCTTGCCACTGTTAAGGGTAGTCGGAACATGATGCCAGTGTTGTGTTACGCTTAGGCTTGTTCCTAATTATCCGCACACTTTTGGATTGTCGATCTGACACAAGTGCGGGAGCATGTTTTTGTGTCAACACACTTTTTGGCGACTCCACTAGGGATGACTACACCATCATGACGAGCACATCTACATCGGCTACAAGTACCTCTACGATGACTAGTACATGTACATGACTTATGGATCCCATGGGGGTCGAAGAAATCGACAACCACAACATCATGACGCCCACCCTTACAGACACCCCAGAAGAAGATCGGGCGGAGATCGAGGCAAAGATGAAGGAGCTGCAAGATCTTATGCTCAGGAGCTATGTCAAGACACGAGCGACTTCATAAAGCGTGACGTCAACATCCCCGACCTCGCCTGAACTCAGGTAACACTGGTATCGCCTCCTTTATCTTCTTTAGAGATTGAGCAAAAGATAGCCACATCAGTAGATCAGGCCGTTAGCGCTTTGCTAGCCAACTGTTCAGATTCGGCAGTTAGCTCCCAAGTAGAGGAGATGTTTAGAAAGTTCGGCTTTATCGAGGCCGTACCTCCAGCTCCAATTGCTAGTGTACCCCCGGTAAATCATATTTATAGTAGAACCGATAGTAATATTGGCAAAACTATCACGTCTCCGACCTCAACATCAACGTACGAGATAAGTCACTAAACTCACGCCCAAGCTAACCCTTCTTACTACGTGCCGTCTCCGCCTACGCCTGCGCCAGCTCTTCCCGCATTGCCTATGCCGCATGCTCCTACGCAAACACATAGGCCCGAGCACGTCATATATCCCGAGCTAGCATGTGAGGGAGACCCCCACGGCCGACACGCTGACATAGCGATGCGTGTCGCGCCCCCGCATGAGAGACGAGCGCAGGCAGGAGTCCAAGACGACATTGAGGAGTGGATCCGTGCGCAATTCAGGGAATGCACCAGCTTAACGCCTAGAGATCAGGCTAGGGTTTACCGAAAGCCATACCCCGAACAGTTTGACACCATACCCTACCCTCCCAGTTATAGAGTTCCTGAATTCACCAAATTCGACAGTGAGGGTAATAAAACCACACTAGAGCATATCAGCCAGTTCTTAGCATAGTGTGGAGAAGCTAGTGGGTCGGATGCATTAAAACTTAGACTGTTTTCTCTTTCACTATCTGGCACGGCTTTCATTTGGTTTTCGGCACTCCCACCGAACTCCATCCAGACATGGGCCCAATTAGAACAAAAGTTCCATTACTATTTTTATATGGGCGAGACAGAACTTAGGCATTCACACTTGACATCAGTCAAACAGAAATCCAGCGAGAGTGTCTCTGAATACATTAAGAGCTTTAGAGATACCAGAAACCGATGCTTTAGTCTCAATATTCCAGAAAGGGATTTGGCAGATCTAGCTTTTAACGGGTTGCGCTCTGAGATTAAAGAGAGGCTAGACAACTAGAACTTTTTAGAAGTCAGCCAAATCCTGCAGCAGGCTCTGGTTCAAGAAGGCCGAGCCAAAGATAAAAAGTTCATTAAAACATTCAACAAGCCTAGGGTTGAAGTCCACATCATGGAACACTCCGATGAAGAGATGTCAGAGGAAGAGGAAGATTCGGCTGACATGTACATGGTCGAATGGGTTTGGAATGCCAAGAGCAAGCCCATCACTTGTTCTGAGCTACGGCCGTCTCCCACTAAGAGTTGGCCTAGCGAAGTTAAATATTCATTTGATATAACTAAGTGCGATAAAATATTTGATTTCCTCTTGAAGAGCTAGCTTCTAACGTTTCCCAAGGGCCAAGTCATTCCAACCACCGACGAGCTAAAGAAGCATCCCTACTGTAAGTGGCATGATTCACATTCTCATTATGCTAATGACTGTAATGTTTTTTGTTGGTAGGTTCAATCGGCCATAGAAGAAGGATGATTGAAAATAGATTCCAGTCCAATGATGAAGCTGGACAAAGACCGCTTTCCCGTGAACACCGTCGATGTCGACAAGAAGAAGGTGCTGATTCGGCGAGATCAGGACGAGTGAGCTAAGGGGAAAGCGGTCATTATTTGAGAATCATGCACGCGCACACTCATACCAAAGAACCCTAAAGTAGGAGTGTGGAAAAGGAATATAAAAACATATCCTTCATCTAGGGCTCATAAGAAGCAAAAAGTAACATATCAGATGTTGTTGGGCAAACACCAGAAGAAAGCCAAGGAAACAGGGCCCCAGCCAAAAATGCTAAGACAACCAAAGGGGCCATGAAAACCAAAGGGTGAGTTTGGACCCCGGCAGTCGAACCCCCCGAAGGGTGAGTTCGAACCCCTGTGGCCGAACCCTTTGCACGTTGAGTTCAGATCCCAGTGGCCGAACTCTTAGCATAGTGGATTCGGACCCCAATGGTCAAACCCTCCGCAGAGTGAGTTCGGATCTCAATGGCTGAAGCCAACTCCGCTCTAGACTAACCTCTCGGTGGGAGGCTTCGGTCCACAATGGCCAAACATACCTCCGGCATGGCAGGACCCTTCGCTGATATGGTCCGAAATACCTTCGACATATCTGAACCCCCTCTGGGCAATGGGTTCGGCTCACAATGGGCGAAGCCGCTGGAGCCACCAATGCCCCCGCCATACAATTGGGAAGGATCCCCATGGGCTCCAAGCTACACCTCACCACCGGAGTACCCTTCGCAATATAATGTTGCCACCTGTTTTCCTACAGAGTATTATGATTGGTAGGGATGAACAGACACGACAAACAGGGACACCTTCCATAGGCTATCCGTAGTACCTCCGAGTAGACTCACACATGACAAGGACAAGGAAGATGGGAATGAAGTGGCAAAGGAGAGGGAGTCTGAAGACAACACAATCAGGGTAGGGTCTTAGGAAGTCCCAATCCTGAAGACCCCCTCGCCGAAGCCCAACGGAGGTAAGTCCCCTAGTCCAGCCGGAGCCTTCATCGGAGCCCTGTTCGACCGACCTAATGAGGCCAATCCGACCGACATGGTATGTAGAGAGCCCCTCGCCGTGCATAAAAAATACAAGGCCAACTCAGGTGATACACCTTCGGCCAGAAACCATACAAACAAATTGGTGGCGCCTGGTACCAAACCACAGCCATCTTGGGCACCTCCTGGTATGTCCAAATCACAAAAGAGGCGCCTCCAACACCTATGGTCACTGGAGATGCGTGAGAAGAAGGCCGAGGATGAGCAAGACACCATATTCAAGGAAATCCGCCCTTAGCCAGTCGTAAAGCAAGTATGGATGCCCAAGTCGGTTGAGACAAACAACCTGGCTCCTGTTCCGAGCGACGACGACAACATGCTTGACAACAACTACTCGCCCATCTCCGAGGGGCCTGCGCACCACAGGCGATTGACATCAACATCGTCGTTCTTCCCGCTGAGTTCGCTCTACCACGAGATGAGACCGAGGTCACTCAGTTGAACCTCAGCCCATGAGATGCTATTTTTGAGAAGCCCGAAGATATGGCTCATCACCTAATGCCTCCCTACGTCAAGGGGCACATTGACGGGAAGCCAATCTCTAGGATGCTCGTTGACGGTGGTGCCACCATCAATTTAATGTCGTACTCTCTTTTGAAGAAGCTTGGCAGGGGCAAGGAAGGCCTAAAGAAACCCAACCTAATGCTCAACAGCTTCAACGGTGAGAGTTCCGAAGCAAAAGGCGTGTTGTCCCTAGAGTTCACAGTGGGTAACAAGACTCTGCCTACAACATTCTTCATCATTGATGTGCAAGGTAACTATAGTGTGCTGCTTGGGCATGACTGGATTCACGCAAATTGTTGTATTCCTTCTACTTTGCACCAATGCTTGATGCAATGGAATGGTGATGATGCGGAGGTCGTACCAGCAGATACTTCGGCCCAAGTAGCATTGGTCGATGTAGCCATTGACGCCTTCCATGATAAAGTAGAGTGTCTATCAGGTAGAGACCTCTCGGATTACGACTTCGTTAGTGTGTCTAGAGGACGTTTTGATCGATGTCTATAAATTCGACTGGTGTAGCACTGCTATTTCTAAATTAGTATTCATGTCTAGTAAAAGTAATCATGACTGGCTGAAGTCTCACGTTTAGCAATATCGGTCTTCCAAAGATAGTATTGCTGAAGCCATTGAAGACTTTAGTGAAGTAGAAAAATTAGGACAAGGTTTTCCGTTGGCTGATCCATTAGAAGAGGTGGATATAGGCGATGGTAATCTTCCAAGGACAACTTTTGTAAACCAAAATTTACAGGCTAATGAAAAGGCCGAAGTAATAAAATTTCTTCGGTCGTATGTTGATTGTTTTGCATGGGAATATAGCGAGATGCCCGGACTAAGCCGTGAGCTCGTAGAGCATTGGCTACCTATCAAACCTGGGTTTTGGCCTTATAAGCAGCCCCCTCGTCGCTTTATTTCGGCAGTGTATGACCGATTTGAAGAAGAGGTAGAGTGATTACTCAAGCCCAAATTTATTAGGCCACGCAGGTATGCTGAATGGGTCGCTAACATTGTGCCTGTCGAGAAGAAAGGGAGCGACAAAATACGAGTTTGTATTGATTTCAAGGATCTAAACAAGGCCACTCCGAAAGAAGAATATCCCATGCCGATAGCCAACATGTTGATCAACGATGCTTCAGGACACAAGGTACTAAGTTTTCATGATGGCAACGCTGGTTATAATCAAATTTTTATGGCCGAAGAGGACGTCTACAAGACAGCCTTTCGATGCCCTAGTTTTGTTGATTTGTTTGAGTGGGTTGTTATGGATTTTGGTTTAAAGAACGCTAGCGCTACATATCAACGTGCTATGAAATTGATTTTTCATGACTTGCTAGGGGTTATGCTAGAGGTCTACATAGATGATGTTGTAGTCAAATCTGACGCTATGGAAAACCACCTAGCTGATTTGATGGCTGCTTTTGATAGGATGCGTCAATATGGCCTAAAAATGAACCCACTCAAGTGTACTTTTGGCATGTCGGCAAGCAAGTTCTTAGGATTCATGATTCATGAAAGAGGTATTAAAATTGATCTAAGATGCTTAAAAAGATTAGAAACTTTGAAGTGTCAACATGCAAGAGAGATGTGCAAAAATTGCTAGGCAAGATGAATTATTTGCATCGCTTTATATCTAACTTGTCTGGCAAGATCGATGATTTTGTCCTTATACTCCAGCTAAAGAATGAAGACAAGTTCACTTTGGGGGCAAGTCAACAAAGTGCCTTTGAAAAAATTAAAGAGTGCTTATCATCACCACGCGTGGTAAGAGCACCGAAAGCCGGAATTCCGTTTTGGCTATATATTGCTGCAGAAGATAGCGTAATGGGAGCCATGCTAACTCAAGAGGTGGAGGGGATAGAGTACATCATCACATTCTTGAGCCACTGCTTGTTGGACGCCGAGACAAGGTATGCATTTGTAGAGCGTTTGTGTTTATCACTTTACTATGCATGTACCAAATTATGTCACTATCTTCTCCCTAGCACATTTATTGTTGCTTGTCAAACCGACGTCATAAAGTACATGTTGCAAAAGTCGATTCTGAGTGGTAGAATCAGAAAGTGGGCTTATGCTTTGATAGAGTATGATTTGGCTTATGAACCTTTAAGAGCTATGAAAGGCCAAGTCGTCGCTAATTTCATAGTTGATCACCACATAGATGTCAATTGGGGTAACGATATTGCTCTAATTGAAGTAGTGCCATGGAAACTTTATTTTGCTGGTTCGTCTTGCAAGAATGGCCAAGGTATCAGAATAGTTATCATATCACCTAGTGGCATGCGCTTTGAGACCTCGGCCCGCTTAGAATTTCCTTCTACTAATGATCAAGCTGAATATGAAGCTCTATTGCTAGGACTCGAGATGCTAGATTCCATGGGTATTAAACATGTTCATGCGCATAGTGACTCTCTTTTAGTAGTACAACAAGTAGCTAAAAGTGCTCAATGTTTTAATGGCTTGATAAACAGTTACTTGGATAAATGGTTAGACATAGTTGCTACTTTTGACAATTTCAAAATTTCTCACGTGTCGAGAGAAGCCAATTCAATTGAAAATGATTTGGCTCAGCAAGCATCTAGCTATCAAGTCAAGAGAGGAAAATGTTTTGTACAGGAAAAGCCAATGCTTGGTCTTACTGCCAAAGCCAGAGACTTTAGGCGGATGCGAGGTCCGACGGACCCTTCGGATCGGACCCTCCGACCACCAAAGAGTGTTGCGTGCCGGAGCCCTCGTACCGCCTTTGATCCACCAAAGGATCTAGCACGCCGGAGCTCTCACGCCAAAGCCTTCCAGGCAACAGAAGTCTTCGCAAGCCGGACCCCTCCGACGGAAGACTTCGGTCTGGTCGGCTCCGCATGGATGATTCGGTCAGCCTTTGGTAGAAACAGGAAAGGCTCGGGGGCACTATGAAGTTAGCAATTTAGACATTACTCTAGAAAAGGGGTTAGCAAACTCTCCGAATGTCCATAAGGATGATTGGAGAATTCCAATCGTCTGGTATTTAAGGGATCTGAATCAAAGGATTGCTAAGAAAGTTCGGCGACAAGCGTTTAAATTTGTGATGCTGGATGATGTATTGTACCGCCAAACTATTGATGGTGTACTTGTGCTTTGATGCCAATGAGTCCAAAGTAGCTATAGGAGAAGTCCATGAGGGGCTTTGCGGCTTCTACTAGCCGACTATGACTAAGGATTGTTTTAAATATTATAGAGTGTGGGAAGCATGTCAAAAGTTTGATAATATTCAGTAAGCTCCTGCATCGCTACTTAGTCCTATTATCAAGCCATGACTGTTCTGAGGTTGGGGTTTAGACTTCATCGGCCAAATTCATCCTCCCTCTTCAAAAGGGCATCAGTTCGTACTTATGGCGATGGACTACTTCACCAAATGGACCGAAGTCGTGCCTCTCAAGAACATGACTCACAATGATGTAATTGATTTCATCTTGAACCACATTATACATAGATTCAGTATTCCCCAAACTCTCACCACAGATCAAGGTGCTTCATTCATTGCTAAAGAAGTGAGAGACTTTGCCAAATTTTATGGTATTAAGTTGATAAATTCTTCACCATAATATGCTTAGGCCAATGGTCAGGTCGAGTCTAGTAATAAAACTGTAATTAGGCTCATTAAGAAGAAAACTGAAGACTTTCCTAAAAGGTGGCATGAAGTGCTTTTAGAAGCATTGTGGGCTTGTAGAGTTACAAAGCACGGTGCTACCAAAGTTAGTCCATATGAGTTAGTATATGGGCAAGAAGTCGTTCTACTAGTAGAGGTGGATCTTGGCTTATCGGTCGATGAATATGAAACTCTTTTGAAGGATAATTTGGAAGAAGTGACCGATAAGAAGTTGAGGGCTCTAGAAGCAATAGGGAAAGACAAAAGGAGAGTAGCTAGAGCCTACAACAAAATAGTCAAACCAAAATCGTTTCAAGTTGGTGACTTGGTTTGGAAGACGAATTTTCCCTTAGGCACTAAGAGCCCAAAATTTGGTAAATGGTCACCTAGTTGGGAAGGTCCTTTTAATGTGGCTGAAATCGCTCCAGGCAATGCATACTTATTAGAATCTCTACAAGGAGAGCGATTTCGAAGAGCTTTAAATGGCAGATATTTGAAAGAATACTTCCCAAGTGTATGGCAAAACACTTAAAAGTGTCGAAAGGCCGATATGGAAGGTATCATCCTTAGCTCTTTGTGCTTTTAGTTTACCTAGTTCGCTATAAGGCAGGGGGGCATGTATTGACAGAAAAAATGACATTAATGGTCAAAATTGTCAAAACATCAGCTTTAGTAATTTGGGCCAAAAATACACAAGTCCTGGTACAGGCCGAAGCCTTATAATGCCGAAGGCCCATCTGCGTGAGGCCTCGGAGGCTTGTTGGCAGCCTGTTGACTTCGGCCTGAAGGCCCTTCGGAGGCCTGGTCCACCAAAGCTTTGGCCCAAGGAGCAGGCTCCACCCGGCCTATCGAAGGCCCTATTCGGGCTGGCTCCGGATATAGAGTTTGATATAGATTCTGTTGGGGGAAAATATTCCATCTTCAGGGTTATTGCAGTAACAGGACAAAGACTGGTGATTAAGCCGATGATTTCTAGCATATAACTCCGGGGATGCATTGAATCAAGTTCAAAGTATGATGACGGACTCTAGTTCGGAGTATATCTTCGAACTTGGACCTTTCCGAGAGCTTCTTTGCCAGCTAAGATGGAGGACTTATCTTCTTTCTCATTATATTAGTCTTTTACCATTTTGGTTCTATTAAGGGTACTGAATAGTTTCCACTATGTCTATTGTAATAGAGGGGTAAAAGGGTCTTTTCCTTAATGTTTGGGCCTATAAATACCCCCCGTTTTACCCTGTAATAGGGACTGAATACAAGTTATTCAATACACACTTTTAAACTATTTTAAGCTATTATCGTTTCGGAGGCTTGGAATAGTTTCCTTCGCAAACACTTCGTTTGTTAGTTTCTAATCTTCAGAAACCTGTTAGCGTAATCTTTTACGCCAACAGTTGGCGCTGTCCGTGGGGAACCTAGTCCAAAAAACATCATTCTCTACCAAGTTCTCAAACCATGCCTCCTAAGCGGAGTGCAGGTGGTAATCCTGTTCGGAGGTCCCCTCGGACCTCCGGAGCAAGATCTTGAGACACGGTTGAGGTCGGAGGACCTTCGACGTTTCCTCCACCTCAAACTCCGGAAGGGATTCCCCTTCCTCGAGCATACGGAGTTCCTCCGCCAACTCCATCCATACTTCGGCCAACCGGAGTCCCTCTTCCACTTCAAGTTCCACTTCGAACCGATCCCTATAGTTCTCAAGACCCGGAAGATCCTTCCGGAGGATATGAAGACGGTCTTGGTGATATGGCCGATCAAATGGCCAGTCTCCAAGCTGAAGTGTCAAGGTGGCGGCAAGAAGCCGCGAATAGGCTTCGTTCTCAAGCCACCCCAACCATTCCCGAAGTGCCCGAAGACGACGAGCTTATTTATCCCGAAGCCCCGGAGAACGCTTCCTTCGACACCGAGTCTCCGCTGCATCCTGAGTTTGCAGAAAGTACGCTTCGACCCTAAGTTCAAAACTTCGAAGCTTTGCAAGTATGCCGGAGATGAAGATCCTGGAGAATTCGTCCGTTCTTATACTTTAGCAATTGAAGCCAGTGGAGGAGTGCGGGACACTATGGCAAAATGTTCCCCCTAGCTCTTCAAGGAGTGGCATTGTGGTGGTTCTGGTCTCTGAAGCTAGGATCAATCAGTTCATGGGGGCAGTTTAAGAAGAAGTTCGTAAGCAATTTCCAGGGCACCTTTGTGCCTCCAATGTCAACAGGAAGTCTTTTCTAGGTGAAGCAGCTCCCTGAAGAGACCTTAAGACAATATTTCAAGTGCTTCGCTCATACGAAGTCGCAAATTAGAGAGTTAACTACGTCTTCCGTAGTTGACGCAGCTCGAGAAGGAGTTATTCATCTAGGCCTCCTTGATAAACTTCACCGGAAAAGCATATCTTCTGTTTCTCAGTTGATGTCTTATTTCAAAGAGTATGCAAGGTCAGAAGAGGGATGGCTTCGGAGAACTGCTGCAACCCCGTCGATACTGCAAGAAGTTAAATTGGAAGTGAAAACTTCAGCATAGCCGCAAGGGCCTAGCTTCGAAGTTCAGCACGACAGGCGTAGGAGGCAAAAGCATCCTCGTTCAGAAGTTCTGAACATTGCACCCCCGCAGAAGTTTGCCCAAAGAGCTCCGCAACCATCAGGAAACAAGACCAGCGGCTGGAGGCCACCAGGGAAACCAGCTGGCAAAGGCCAGACCTTTTTCTACTGTATCCATGGTGAAAATCGGAGTCACGCAACTGATGCATGCAAGGCTATACTTGCTCTGAGAGGAGAGTATTTGGAAAGAACTTCGGGTCGAGGCACTACTGACCGAGTTCCAGCTGAAGTGCGTCCGGAGCCTGTCCAGGCTGTGGCGCGGATAGAGAACTTCGATTCAGCAAGACGCCCTCCGGTGGTCAATATTATGCCACCTCCGAAGCAAGAAGATGGGCAAGATCGAGGAAAAAGAGTAGTCCTCCCCATCTCCGGAGGAGGGACCCTCGGAAGTATGTCCAAGAGGCAGAGAAGAGAATATGTCAGAGAAGTTGGCCATATTGGAACCTCTTCGGCTACAGCTGCTATGCCCAATTGGTCCCATGTGCCAATATCTTTTTCCGCAGATGATGCAGCTGGTGTTAAATTTCCACATGCAGATCCACTTGTCATCACTGCTGACATAGCAGGAACTGAGGTTCGGAGAGTGCTAATTGACGGAGGGAGTTTGGCGGATATTATTTTTGTCCAAGCTTTTGATCAACTCTGCATCTCCAGAAAGCATCTTCTCCCAGCAGCCCGTCCGTTGCAAAGATTTGCAGGACCCCCTCTTGATGCCCTCGGCCAAATTGGCCTCGAAGTTAATTTCGGAGAGGGGCCATTGGCTAGGACAGAGGAAGTAATCTTCGATGTTGTGGATGCTCCATATGCATACAATGTCATCTTCGGAAGAGGCATGTTAAATCAATTTGGAGCTGTGGCGCATCATAATTACTTATGTATGAAGATGCCCACACGGGTGGGAGTGCTCACTGTTTTCGGAGATCAGGCCATTGCGCGAAGAGCGGAGTATGATCATGGCCCTCCTCTTGACCCGAGACAGGTGAACAGTGTGCAAGATAATTCGGAAAATTTTACTGCTCCCAATGAATCTTCGAAGAAATCCTTCCCGAGACCAAGTCCCGAAGGAGAGGTTGCAACGAAGGTTATTATCAAAGATGGCAAGGAATATTCATTTCAATTTGGTAAATACTTGCCTCCAGAAGTTGATACTTCCTGAGAGAAAGTAGTTGAGGAGAATTTAGATGTCTTTGCTTGGTCTGATGAAGACATCACCGGAGTCAATCGGGACATTATTGAACACACTCTACTTGTGAACCCGAAGGCTCGGCCTGTTCGGCAAGGACTCTGGAAGTTGTCTACGGAGAGAGCTATCCTTGCTAAAGACGAAGTTGAAAAGTTGCTGAAGGCTGGGATTATTAGGGGAAGTGGCTCATACGGAGTGGTTAGCCAACCCAGTCTTCGTTAAGAAGAAATCTTCCGGGAAGTGGCGCATGTGTATTGATTTTACATCCCTGAATAAAGCATGCCCCTGCGACCCCTACCCCATGCCCCGAATTGATCAATTGGTCGACTCCACTACTGGTTCGGAGTTATTAAGCTTCCTCGACGCGTATTCCGGCTATCATCAAATCTGGTTAAAGCGCGAAGATGAAATCAAGACAAGCTTCGTAACTCCTTTCGGAGTCTTTTGTTATGTAAGAATGCCCTTTGGCTTAAGAAATGCTGGGGCTACCTTTTCAAGGTTAATTGGTAAGGCTCTAGGTCATCAATTAGGTCATAATGTAGAGGCCTATATGGATGATATTGTAATAAAGAGTGCTTTAAAGCACCAGCATAGCCTAGACTTAGCAGAGACACTGAATAGCCTTCGGGCATGTGGGATCCGTCTCAACCCCGAAAAATGTATCTTCGGGGCGCAGGCAGGAAAATTGTTAGGGTACCTAGTTTCAAGCAAAGGGATCGAAGCTAGCCCCACTCAGATAACTGCGTTGCAGAAGATGGCTCCCCAGAGAATTTAAAGCAAGTGCAAAAGCTGACCGGTCGTCTTGCCCATTTTCAAAGCATTGAAAGGGTCCGAAGATTTTGCATGGACACCGGAGTGTCAAAAGAGCTTCGAAGATATTAAGAATTATCTCAGTAACCTTTCTACACTCACGGTGCGTGTTGCGGACGAAACCCTACTCCTCTACCTTGCAGCTACTGGCTCTGCTGTCAGTGCAGTCCTTGTCAAAGAGGTTGATTTCAACGGGAAGTTGGTATAGAACCGAGTTTATTTTGTGTCCGAAGCATTGTCCGGAGCAAAAACAAGATATTCCGAGCTTGAGAAGTTCACTTATGCTCTGATAATGGCTTCGAGGAAGCTAAGGCATTATTTTTTGGCACATAATATAATTGTACCAACTTCATATCCTTTGGGGGATATGCTCCGAAGTAAGGATTCCACTGGAAGAGTTGGAAAGTGGGCTGTTGAGTTAGCACCCTTCGGCATATCCTTTGTGGCAAGAACAGCAATTAAGTCACAAGTGTTGGCAGACTTCGTGGTAGAATGGACTCCCCCTGCAGCATGGGCTCCGGAGAAGCCAAGTGAAGGGATTTGGACTATTTACTCTGATGGAGCTTTCCAAGCATCTAGAGCAGGTGTCGGAGCCGTGATAATTTCACCTTCAGGGCAAAAGGCAATGTACTCCACAAGACTCAACTTTAAGTCTACCAATAATATAGCGGAGTATGAGAGAATTTTATTGGGACTCCGAAAGGCACGTGCTCTAGGGGCTACAAGAGTTGTTATTAAAACAGATTCTCAGATTGTAGCAGGGCGCCTAGACAAGAGTTTCCAAGTTCGACATCCACAGCTTGTAAAGTACTTGGAATAAATCCGGAAGATGGAAGCAGCATTTAAAGGGATTTCCATTCAGAATATACCTAGAGCAGAAAATATACAAGCTGATATCTTAGCAAAAGCTGCAGCCAGAGCTATGGACATACCCGAAGAAGCTTTTTATGAAGAACTCAGTATACCTTCGGTGCCACAAATTCCTGCTGCGGAAGTCCCTTGCATTCCATGTACAGATTGGCGAAGTTCAATCATGGAAGTGTTGCAAGGAGAAGCAAATATGTCCGAAGGGCCACAACTTTCGAGGTTAAATCTTAGAACTCAGAATTATCAAATAATCAACGGTATTTTATACAAGGCCAGAGTATGTTCCCCTCTGCTCCGATGTATATCTCAAGCCGAAGGTCAAGAAATTCTTCGAGAAATTGATGAAGGACTTTGTGGTAGCCATTTGGCCCCTCGAGCTTTGGCAGGAAAAACACTTCGCCAGGGGCTGTATTGGCCTACAATAGTAGCTGATGCGGAGAGCTTGGTCCGCACTTGCCAAAGATGTCAGTGGATGGGATGAAGATGTCATCGCCCACCAACAGCTCTTCAAGTCATTGCCCCAGTGTGGCCCATGGCCAGATGGGGCATGGATCTTATTGGTCCTTTCCCAGCAGCAAAAGGAAATTTGAAGTTCGCAGTGGTAGCAATCGAATACTTTTCAAAATGGGTCGAAGCAGAGCCCCTAACAGCCATCACTTCGAATAATGTTCAAAACTTTTTCTGGAAGAATATCATATGCCGGTTCGGAGTGCCTCGGCAGCTGACAGTGGATAATGGAACGCAGTTTGATGCAGAACCCTTCAGGAAATTCTGTGAAGACCTAGGCATTCAACTTTGTTTTGCTACAGTAAGACATCCTCAATCTAATGGAGCTGTTGAAAGAGCCAATGGTAATATCTTGTGAGGGCTGAATCAAAGAATAGTAGGATTGGCAAAAGGATTGTGGACCGAAGAGCTCCCAAAGATCCTATGGTCCATCCGGACAAATCAGACAAGGTCTACCGGCTTCACTCCTTTCAGACTATTATTCGGAGATGAAGCTATGACACCAACAGAGCTCAAAGGAGGATCACTTCGCAGCACCGAACCGGAAATAGAAGGAAAAAGACAAGCTTCGCTGGATTTAACAGAGGAGACAAGACTTCGAGCTGTGGAAAATTTGTCAAAGTATCAGCAGTAGACGAAGACTTGGTTCGACCCGAAGGTCAAGATTAATGAACTTAGGCCGGGTCATCTCATTTTGCGAAGTATCATAGCGCCAGGAAAATTAGGAAATAAATGGGAAGGTCCATACTTAATTGTCGCTCAGGGCGTCCTGGTTCATTTAAGTTAGCTAATTTGGAAGGTGAAGAGTTAGCGCATACATGGCATGCGGAGCACCTAAAGCGATACTTCGCATAGGGGATCCTTGTAATCATCTGTAAACACTTTCCGAATTAATAAAGCATATGGTTCAGATAATGCCTACCCCTCATAAACTTCCCACTTCAAAGTGGACGCACTGGAATAGCGGAGTTGACCGAGAGGGAAGTGTCATTAATTTGAATCATATTTTCGGACTTCAGACCACTGGTCCGATGTTTCCGATGTGGTGGGCTGACATAATCCGGAGTCCAAGCCACCGGCTTGTAGGCATCCGTAAAAGAGCCCGAGACCACAGAATGCGGAGTCCAAGCCACCGGCTGGTAGACATCCGTAAAAAGAGTCCAACGAGACCAAATGATGTGAAGTCCAAGCCACCGGCTTGTAGGCATTCGTAAAAAGAGTCCAAAGAGACCACTGCGAACTCCAAACCACTGGTTTGACAGAATTCGCAAAAAGAGCCGAAGGAGGCCAAAACTAAACAGAGTTTGAGCTATGAGCTTCGAATATCTGTTAAAAAAGTCCAAAGTGACAAATCATTTAGGACACTAAAGTGTCCGGGAAGTTGCCCAAAGTGATTTCTTTCAAAACATAAGGCACCAAGTTACCAATCTTCAGACTCCAAATAGTCGAAGATGTTTTATAAGATTTTAATCAATCTTTAAATTGCTGAGGGGCTCCGAACCCCCAAAATTGTACTCCTAAGTTTTTCTTTGCGCCTAACCATCTTTGAATATAGTTCGAAGTTGCTTACGCCCAAAGAGGGGCTGGTAAATAGGGAGACAATTTTAAATCGATATTTATTATTCGAACAAATATGATTACATCATGAAAAATCAGAATCTATACCAAGAAGGAATCGAATACCCCTTCGATCTCTAGAGCTAAGGTTGGAACGACTAGTTCCAGAGCCGGGAGTTCTAACAACTTTGCGTTTAACTCTCCTACCTCCCTTCGAAGCTCTAAAGTCATTCTGTTCTTGTTGAAGCTCGGCCCAAGTTCGAAGTCGTTCGGGGCTCTTTTCCCAGCTTCCAAGTTCTTCAGGCTTTTTACCTTGAGCTTTATCTTCGTCTTCGGACCATGCAATGTCCTCGGAAGATGAAGTTTCCAAGTTAACTTCTTTTTCTTCCTCTTTAATACAAGACAGTATGTCTTTGCTTACTTCGGGCGCAATCGCTCCGGAGCTATCACGAGGAACTAAAAATCGAGGGCACTTGTGAAGTTTTAAAATATCGAAGGTAGCCCATAGTAGGCGGAGTTCGTCGTTAACGTCTAACACTTCAACATCTTCCATATGAGGCAAAGCCTAAAAACATGATAAGCAAATTTTCATTCATAAATGTACAAAAGCATAATGTTTTACATAGTCGAAGATCCTAAGATAATTCTAAACCTGTGGGTTTGGCGGAGGCTGGCTACTCGAAGCTCGGGACCGAGCTTGCTTTTGGCGTTGCCCTTCATCGATCCAAGCCTTGATCGCAGAGCGACTTTCGGCTCTCGATGAAGTTTGAAAGGCTTGCCAAGTAGCGGCCACACCTTCGGAAGGAGTAAGAAGCTGATTGTCGTCAAAGGTAATGGGAGCTGCCCCTGCGTTCGGAGTTATCGATTGGCCCAGATCTTCGTAGTAACGAAGTATGCTGATAGCAGCCACTTGTCCGGAAATTTCTCCGTACCGAATGCCTGCTGTCTTCATTTGCTTCGCTGCTCCTTGGATTCTGTTCAGCCGTCGTAGCAGGGGGATGTTGTCATCTGAAGGAAGTGTGCTGCCTCCATAGCTAAAGAATTTTTCTGATTGAGTAGCTGGCTAGCTTCTTCGGCAGCTTTGGCATTTTGTTCTTGGAGCCTGACAAGCTCAGCTCCCGCCGTAGCATGCTCCGCCTGCATCTTTTCAATTTCTGCTCGAAGCACAATTTGTTCTGCTTCGAGCTCTTTGTTCGCAGTTTCAAAGATTTGTCTGGCCCTGCGCTCCGTTGAAACCATGTTGTCAAAGTGGGCAACCCGACCTTCGGAGATAGTAAGATTTTGTTGAAGAGTTGTATTTTCTGCTCGAAGGCGAAGGCTTCCACGCTCATTTGAAATGTTCGTAGCTCGGGCCAAGACTGTTTGCTGTGAAGAGAAAAAACCAAGGTGAGAAATTATTTGTATATAAGTTTGATTTTGTTTTGCAGATACTTCGTACCTAGTATGCTGCACGTTCCATGGCAGCGTTAAGCTCCGAACTTTCCGCCTCGCTTAAGATGGCCACCAAGTCCGTCTCCCCCACTTTGCGGCTAGCTCGATCCAAAGGCTCGAGCAAAGTCCGAAGTCCAGTTCTTCGCTCCAAGAAAGGAGCTAGAAGAGGGAGCATACTCAAGGCCTGTTGGTCATCTTCGTTTGGTGAAGGCCCGGAGTGCTGAGCTGTGTCTTTTGGAACTCCAGCAGACTGCCCCCCCTCTGTTGATTGGCTTTCGTCTGTTGACTCAGATGGAGTTGATTCGGAGCTCGGAGCAGGAAGGTGGTCCATCTTGCCTTTGCCTTTTCCAGGTCCCATTTGAGAGACATCTGGAATCGGCTCCGAAGTTGTCGAAGGCCTAGGAATTATATCTTCGGGGCGGACCTCTTCCACGGGAGTAGATCCTGTTAAAACAAAGGTATTATACATTGTATAATTTCGTAGGAAAAAAGAACAAAAGAATTATGCGAAGTTTATCTTTGACGTTTTGGCGATGGGTGAGCATTGGGCTGCTTGGCGGGTCGAAGGCTACTCCAAATTCTTCATCGGAGTCGACAGTCAAATCTTCGACTGTTGGAGCATCTTCGGGAACAACCGTGGTTACTTCACCTGGAATCGAAGTTGATTCTACAACAACTTCGACTCCACCTTCGTTCATGGGGGCTTCATCTTGCGGTAAATTTTCTTGAGCTGCCGGAGTCCTCACTTGCTCAAGGTTGTCTTGAGACTCCAGTACGCTCGCAGCATCATCAATATGTGCATCTCTTTGGGCTGCATCCTCGTCAATCAGGCCAACAAGCATCCTGCCTTCATCCTCCAAGGAATTGGAGATTGAAGCTCTTGGGCTTGAAGGTGCAGGAACTCTTGGCTTTCGAGCCACCTTCTTTAGCGGAGTCTTGGTAGAGCTCGAGGCTCCGACTTCAGCTTTTCTCTTTTTGGGCCCTTTCTCCGAAGGCATCCAATCCATAAGAGGGGGCGGAACAACTTCGAGTAGTCCCCATACTCGGTTGGACCGTTCCCAAGTACCAACCAATTTGATTCTCCATTCCTTCTCGGTCGGAGTTGGGACGCACAGAATCTTCTCCGAAGCTAGTATAATCTGCTCCGAAGTTATAGGGGCTGAAGAGGATGAAAAATGAGTTAAGTTGGCTATTTCTTCGAATAAATATACATGATATATGTTGTTTTCGAAGTTACCTGCAGGGCTCGAAGTCGAAGAAATTTTGTGAAGACCGCCCTCCGAATCTTCCTCAAAGGTGATCAGCCAGTTGGCCATCAGAGGAGGGATTTGAAGCCCGAGGAATTCTTCGGCTAAGTCCTGCATACTCAGGCGGCGACTGATTTTTTGGAGCAGACTGAGGCGATCTTCGAGCTGGCCCGGATCCGGGTGCACAAGAGCTTCCTTTCGGAAGTTGATATCTTGCAAGGGTCCAGCTAGGCGACTGCTCGCCCCAACTTCGGCATAAAACCATTTCAAGATCCAGTCTGTATACCATCTGGCATTGATAGCCTTGGCGGGAAACCGGAGAGCATACTCGTCCCGAAGCCTGAAGTTGATGCTTCCGAAGGCTACCACCATCTTCTCACCTCCGGGGACTACGAAGGTCTTCGGTTGGCACGAAGCTCTGTGCAGTGCTGCGAAGATCTCAGCCCTTCCTTTGCAACCCTTGGCCCGCAATGCCCATTCGAAGATGGCAAGACGTGCTACAGCATTCGGAGAGAGCTGGGGGAGAGTAACGTGGAATAAGTCCAATACCTCCGCCAAGAAGTCAACTGCCGGAAGCCCCAAGCTAGCTTCGAAGAAGGCTTCGAAGACAACCACTTCTCCGGGCCTAGGCGACGGAATGATCTCTTTCCCGGGTTTGTGAATCATGACTCCGGAACTGATTTTGCCTTCTATTGCGGCCGCGAGTGATTCCCTTTTGCAGGTTGAGGGCCCCAATTGATAGGACTGATCTGTGTACTTCGTCGATGCTGGGAAAAGGTCTTGAGGGCCGACATTTTGGGGATTTCTCCCCGCCGCCACCATTGTTGCCATTGATGGTGTCGGAGTTGCCGTCGCCAATGTCGCAGCTGTCGCTGCTGCCGCAGCCTGCTGCCGGGCCAAGGTTGAAGCTGCTCCAGGACCCTTGAAACTGGTTTTCGCCATGGGATCTCACGGATTGCTTCAGAGGAAAAATGGAGGCTAGGGCTTGATTGATGGCTTGTTTGCACGAAAGCGGTGGAAAGGTACTCGAGAAGGGTCTGGGCCCTCTATTTATAGCCCAGACCATGATTTTTTACCGTTTGCATCTGCCGTTTCACATTCTTAACCGTTACTTTGTTGCGGAATTAACGCATCGCGTAACTTCCGTTAGAAGAAAGAAGCCAACAGCTATTTCTGCCAAGTCTAAGAAGGCTTTCAGGCTTCTCGAGTTAGTTCTAAGATGGTTTGAATGTAATTTTCTTAGAAACTGATTCGAAGTTTTGCATCTCCACGTATTTCGGAGGTGGTTTAAATCTGCTAACCCCTACGCATGATTATTTTTCTTGCGTATACTACTCTCCTAACATTACAGATTTAGCGGAGAAGCGTATTCGAGGGGCTACTGTTGGGGGAAAATATTCCATCTTCAGGGTTATTACAGTAACAGGACAAAGACTGGTGATTAAGCCGAAGATTTCCAGCATATAACTTCGGGGATGCATTGAATCAAGTTCGAAGTATGATGACGGACTCTAGTTCGGAGTATATCTTCGAACTTGGACCCTTCCGAGAGCTTCTTTGCCAACTAAGATGGAAGACTTATCTTCTTTCTCATTAGATTAGTCTTTTACCATTTTAGCCCTATTAAGGGTACCGACTAGTTTCCACTATGTCGGTTGTAATAGAGGGGTAAAAGGGTCTTTTCCTTAATGTTTGGGCCTATAAATACCCCCCGTTTTACCCTGTAATAGGGACTGAATACAAGTTATTCAATACACACTTTCGAACTATTTTAAGCTATTATCCTTTCGGAGGCTTCGAATAGTTTCCTTCGCAAACACTTCGTTTGTTAGTTTCTAATCTTCAGAAACCTATTAGCGTAATCTTTTACGCCAACAGATTCTATTTGTTTTTATCCCTAAACTTGATTAGGCTGAATCTTATCAGATTAAAATTAGAGATAAGAAGACTAGCCCCTACAAATATAGGGGTGAGGCTGGTTCATCAACCTCTAGAGACCAAACCCACACTAAGCCCTAGCTTTGAAACGTACTTTACTTTTCATTACTTTTCCGTACAACCTTCGTGGGTTTGCCTGGAAGCCCTCCACCGGCCATGATATAACAGTGGTAAGCCTTGTTGCTTCACTTGTGATGTACCTATTAATCTACATAACCGATTGTTATTGTCTTGTTGGCTCGCCTGTGAACCATCCGTTAATCTATGTAACAGATTGCTACCTTCGTTTCCCTACTGCAACACTTAGTAAATTCAGTCTCCAAGCCGAATTAGCACTTGATCTCTATTTTGTTGTAGGTTCTACGTTCGGAGCCCCCTTCGCAAAAGGTTTCTAGAGCTAGGAAGCTAGTTTTGGAGGCCGCCAGAGCACCCTTCGGTGAACCCCCGCTACGTCCATCCGTGCTGAATCTGTCACGATGTTGTCGGTCTGGTCATGTCCCGCATACCGGAGCCACTCCGCATTGGGGCTGCTTCACTTCGGGGACACATTAAGACACTTTGCATTAGGCTTCGTCATACCAGTACCTTGCATTAGGCTTCTCACGCCAACACTCCGCACCGGACAAAGTCGTGTCAGCGCGTTCCGTTGGACTTCTGTCCTATCAGAGAATTCACACCGAACCATGTTGTTCGGAGGTGATTTCGCGCTACGATCTGTTCAGAGCCTGTCTTCGGCCAGATCGATCCAAACGCCGAAGGCTACCTTTGGCACACCCTTCACACCAGATGCCGAAGCCCCCCTTCGGTGATCTCTTCGCACGGTAAACTCTGTACCAATCAGGTTTCGTTCGGCCAATTGGATTATTTCACCTATATATATTGGCTAATTGGATTATTTCTGGGTGATCTGATTACTTGGCGACTCCACCACATGCCACTGTTAAGGGTAGTCGGAACACGATGTCAGTGTTGTGTTACGCGCTTAGGCTTGTTCCTAAGTATCCGCACACTTTTGGATCGTCGAACTGACCCAAGTGAGGGGGCACATTTTCATGTCAATAGTTCTGATATGTGTATCGAAAATTCTGAGTTGGGCAGATTGGATCTGTTATGGTATCGTACTGAATCGAGAGACCAAAATACCCTATTGGAAGTTCCAATCTAGAATCGGATGTTCCGATGTGTGTAAAACAGATTGGATCTGTTACAACACAAATTGGTTGTATCCGATTTGTGAGTTTCGAGATGTGGACGACCAGGTGCTCTCAGCCCTATATAAAGAGAGCGGGAGGAGGTATTGGACAACAAGCTTATGGATAATTTAGACCTAGCCACCAAAGACTCCTCTCCTCCCTTTCTTGATCTCAAAAGTTGAGATCGAGGATTTCCTATTCTCATATATTGGAACCCACAAATTAGTTACAACTAATTCGTATTCATAACGGATCCAATCTGATACCCCACATCAGAACTTTCAATCCTGGATCGGAACTTCCGACAAGGTATTTTTCTGGTCTCCCAATTCAGCACGACACGCAATAGATCCAATCTATTTTTGCCCACCTTGGAACTTCTGATACCATATCGGAACTTCCAACATCAACATCAACATCAACAAAGCCTTTTAGTCCCAAGCAAGTTGGGGTAGGCTAGAGTTGTAACCCAACAAGAAGTCACCAAAGAGAGAGAGAGGGAGAAAGGGGAGGGGAAAAGCTTTTAAGAGCACTAAAAGGGAAAAGGCTTATTCACGGTTCGGGCACGTGGATAGCTTCTTTCCAAGCACTTCTATCCAAACACAACTCCTTTGGGATATTCCATTCCTTCAAGTCCCTTTTGATTGCCTCCTCCCATGTCAAGTTTGGTCGCCCTCTACCTCTCTTCACATTATTGACTCGTCTTATGATACCTCTATGCACCGGTGCCTCTGGGGTCTCCGGTGGACATGCCCAAACCATCTCAACCGGTGTTGCATAAGCTTTTCTTCAATTGGCACTACTCCTAGCCGATCGCGTATGTCATCGTTTCTCACTCGGTCCAATCTTGTGTGCCCACATATCCAACGCAACATACGCATCTATGTGACACATAGTTGTTGGATATGCCGCCTCTTAGTAGGCCAACACTCAGCCCCATATAACATAGAAGGCCTAGTCGCCGTCCTGTAGAACTTGCCTTTCAACTTCTGGCGGCGGAGAAGAACATACACCAGGAGGATGAATGCCAAAAAGTGACCCAATCTTTTTAATTAGAAAAGTGATTTCAGAAACGGTAACCCTAACCCTAGGGATTGGGGCCCTATTTATAGGCAGCCCAATAGCCTAGGAAAATACCAAGAGACCCTTAGGGTTTTTACAGACGCTGAAATAAAATGGAAAAGACCAAAATGCCCTTATGGTATTTTTACAGACTCGACTGACAGACTATGGGCCTAAAGGCAAAATAGTAAACCCCTAAATATAGATGACTTATCCTGAAGCGGAGCTTTCGTAGCGACTATGGCTTCGCCTCAGAATGGTCAGATCTAAGATCAGCGGTTGTCAATTTTGCGCCGAAACTGACAAAGCGTCCACTGTCTTTGCACCGGGTAACCGGATTGGGCCGGCCCGACTCCACAGCTCTCTCAGCTCGGCAATCGCTCACCGCCCGTGTACTTGAGTCAATCCTGGTCAACAGCCCAGTGGATCCTCTGCTGCTCCTAGCCCATGTACCCGGATTAGGCTAGCCCGACTTCGCGGCCCCTCTGCCCGACAGTCGCTCGCTGCCCATGTACCTGAGTCACGTGTGGCCCAGACACAACAGGTCTTCTCTTCTCTTCAGTCCACTTTGACTTCTGTTGACAATCACTCATCACATCTATAGTCATGAGGCCCATACTCTTCAGCATGGCTCCTCAATCTCCCCCTTGATGAGTGCATTGTAAACACTTCTATTTATGAGCTCTCCAGTACCTGTAAGCACATGTGGAAACACGAAAGACAAAAACACGAGAAGACAGAAAAAAGAAAATAAAAGTTTAACCCTAATGACCAAAAGCCAAACAAAAGCAAGAAAACGATCATTATGGTTAACCAAAAGTAAAGACTCAAAACGAGTGCAATCTCAGAATTATTAACAAGGATATCCAAAGAGTAAGGACAAATAAGACAAAAACTCTCCCTGAAACAAATCCCAGAGAAATCTAAAAACTCCCCCTTAAACTCTTCTAAGAGAACGAGTAACCCAAAATTTCTCCCCCTTGTTGACAATTGGACTCATCAAGTGAGACTAAATGCACTCTAAAAAGACACAGACTCCCCCTGAAATGCAGCTCACCCTCAAAATATGCAATGAATCCAACTGGGGTGCAGGTGGAGTGTCGAAAGCATGCTTCTCATATATGATTGACTGCAATTACAACATCTAGCGGGTATAGCAAAAGACATCTGTCTAAGATACATGGCATGATTAGTGCAATAGATGATATCTAAAGAAAGTCATTAGCACGCATTTTTCAATTTTTGCAAACAAAAGCATCACCACATTTTCTAGTTGACAAGCAAGGTAAAGCATGAGATGCAAAAGCTAACTGATATCTACCAAGATAAGCATTGTCCAAAACAAAGTGCTTCAGCAAACTTGTTATCTTTTTAATTTTCAGGCTTTTTCTTTTTCCTTTTTCATTTTTGCCAGGGGTTATTTGCATGTCAAACCTTATGCTAACCGACCAAGTCAAGCCTAGGCCAGAACTGGACCATCAGAAGCTTAAGACATTGGTCTTGGCATTCATTACACTGTCCTAGTTCATATCACAGTGCTATGGTAAGCAGTCCAGAACAATGCAATGCGACAAAGCAAACGCACCTGGATCTTTTCAAATCAAACATAAAAAGGCATGGAATTTTCATTTTTCTGATTTTTTATCATTTTTATAGCACATTTTCTATGTTAAAGCATATAGATGTCCAAGTTGCATATCTGCATCTATGTGAGGAACTAGCTACAAGGCATGTAACAGATAGCCAAAACATTCAGCCTACACATGCTAGTTACCAGAAGCAATGGTGAGCATTTTTCAATTTTAAACCATAAAAGATATGCATATGACAGATATCAGACATATCATGTGAACTGAAGCAAAGCATGATCATTGACAAGTAATCAAAAGCATGTACCAGCCAGAATAAGTAAAGCAGTTCAATCATATAACAGAAGCAGGCTCAAAGTGTGATATGTGAATATGCATGACATGAGCACACACAAAAGGACTCAAGAAAAGAGTAAAGAAGAAAGAAAAACTGACTCAAAATATCCTAAAAAAGATACAGAACACCCAAATCCCCTTGTAAACGCTCAAAAGTAAACTGATCTAGGGGTTTGGTGAAAATGTCAGCCAACTGATGATGGGTATCAACATGAACAAGGTCAATGACACCTTTCTCATATTGATCCCTCAGAAAATGAAAGTGCACATCAATGTGTTTGGTTTTTGAATGGAGACAAGGGTTTTTCCCTACACTGACCGCACTAGTGCTGTCACAAAACAGAGGAACTCTGGTAGGAAAGAACAACCCAAAGTCTCGCAATGTGGAAATCATCCAAACTAACTATGAGCAGCAGCTACATACTCAG
This sequence comes from Zizania palustris, assembly GCA_019279435.1. Lineage (NCBI taxonomy): Eukaryota > Viridiplantae > Streptophyta > Magnoliopsida > Poales > Poaceae > Zizania > Zizania palustris. Next base: position 23,004,729 of record JAAALK010000085.1, on the reverse strand, counting down.
CCTCAGTGGTAGAAAGTGCAACTCCAAACTGCTTTCGAGAAGACCAAAAGACAAGAGAAGAACCAAGAAACTGGCAAGTACCGGAAGTCAACTTGTGATCTAAATGGCACCCACCAAAGTCAGCGTCCGAAAAGCCAGATAAATCAAGAGATGATGATGCTGAATAATAAAGACCTAGATCAGGCGCATGGTAAGATACCTGAAAATGTGCTTTACAACCTGCCGATGAGACACATGTGGTGAAGACTGAAAGCACGCACACAGTCCTATGACAAACTGTATGTCTGGCATCGTCACCGTCAAGTATAGTAGTGAACCGATCATCCCTCGAAACTCTCTCTCGTTGACCTTGACGCCGCTCTCGTCCTTGTCCAGGCCCCCAGATGTACCCATTGGGGTCATCTAAGGCTTCAGCTCTCCACCAAAGTCGAATTTCTTCAACATGTCCCGTGTGTACTTCCTCTGGTGGATGAAGATGTCGTCTTGTTCTGCTTGATCTGGAGCGCTAGGAAATACTTGAGCTCACCCATGAGGCTCATCTCAAACTCACTGTGCATCTGCTCATAAAACTTGGACACAAGTATATCAGTAGAACCACCAAAAATAATATCGTCCACATAAATCTGAGCAATCAAGAAGTCTAAGCCATCTTTGAGCAATAAAAGAGTTTTGTCCACAAAACCCATCATAAAGCCTTTCCCCAACAAAAACTGCTTCAACCGGTCATACTAAGCCCTGGGGGCTTGCTTCAGACCGTATAAAGCTTTCTGTGGCTTAAAAACATGTCGAGGAAACTTTGTGTTTTCAAAACCAGGGGTTGCCTATCATAGACCTCCTCCTCTATATACCCATTCAGAAAAGCACTGCTGACATCCATTTGAAAAATCTTAAAACCCATCGAAGCGGCAAAAGCTAAAAGAATGTGAATGGACTCAAGACGGGCAATAGGGGTGAAAGTCTCCTCAATGTCAATACCCTCCTTCTGGCAAAAACCCTGGGCAACTAGTCGAGCTTTATTGCGCACCACAACCCCATCTTCATCTTGCTTGTTTTTGAACACCCACCTAGTGCCTACGGGGTTGCATCCAGGTGGCAGCTCAACCAGTGTCCAAACCCGATTACAGACAAAATTCTCAAACTCTTGTTGCATGGCATTAATCCAATTCGAATCAGAAAGAGCATGAGAAACGTATCTGGGCTCAAAAGAGGCAACAAACGCAGCCTCAGCAAACACAACAAGCGAGTCAACAAAAGAGCGCAAAGTTCTCTCAGTAAGATCACCGATGATGAGCTTTGAGGGGTGATCACGCTGAACTGCTCGGGATCCCAGGTGATCTAAAGTCACCTCACCAGAGTCAGCAGCTGGCACCTCTAGACTCGACTAAGGGAGCTTGATCGAAGTGGAAGAAGTGATCAGAGGTCCACCCTGGTCCTCAGTCGAAGTCTCAGAAGGTGTGGGTTCTGCTGGCTGTGCAGAAGGCCCACCCTCATCAACAGCTGGAGCGTCATGAGGGATGGCAAACTAGATCCTTCTCCATCTTATGCTTGGGCAATCCTCGGATGAGGTCCATAGAGCTCAATCTGACTAGCAGATCAAAGCTCAAATGGCCTAACCTCCTATGCCACTTCTAGAGCTCAGAGGAGGATCTAGCAATGAAACAACGAGAAGGGCCAAAAGAACTAGAGAAGTCGATCCGAAAAATCTTACCGAAGGGTAAGATCTGGCAAACTAAAGACCCTCTAGAATCAACCACAGAAGACATGCCCTTCTTAAAATGGACCTCCAAACCATCCTCAAGATGTTGTGAAACGGAGATCATATTGAAGTTCAAATTTCCAACCAAAGCAACGTTCTTCAAAGAGAAATGGTTAGAGATGTGAATTGAGCCAATGCCGTGTAACTTATCTTGACCACTGTTCCCGAATGTGATATATTCCTTGGAGCTCAGGGGAGAGAGACTAGAGAAGCATCTGCGATGTCCCGTCATGTGCCGAGAGCATCCTGAATCCATGATCCATATGTCCTCTTGTCCTTGATCCTTCACAATCAGTGGTCGTAAGGGGGAGCAAATGTTCCGGCACCAGGTTTAGCAAAAGAACTAAACCAGTGTCGAGCCATCTGCTCAAAAGACAGAAAGCAGAAAGCATCATAAGAATCTGGACCAAAGCGCGGCTCAAAGCGCAGTCCTTGGTTCTGCCTAAAGTCTCAGCCATGAGGTCCAGAGCCATATCCAAAATGACCTAGAGCTCTACCGGAGCGAACACCACCCTCCGGAGCCTAGACATGAAAGTCGTCTCCTCTACCACCACCTACACGACGCAGCCTGGCCTCCAGCATCTCCCCGCGTCGAGGAACTCTCAGTCTACCACCCTGCTGGTAGAATTGCTCCTGGCCTCCATGAGATCTCTCTGCTCTCTCAACCCGCTTCCTCCTGAAGAAAAACTCCTCAAGATGCCCGTCTCTCTGACAGTACTCACAGTGGTAGGTGGGCTTCTTGGGGTGTGGTTGAGGCTTGGGGTTCTTGGGCTTGGTGGTGTTGGGTGTAGACTCTTTGGTGTGAAAGGGTCCAGGTAGAGAGTCTAGAGAAGTGTGGAGATGTTTGCGCTTTGGGACCTAGATGGGCTTCTTGGGTGGAGCTTTAGGCTGTTTTGAAACACTCCATCCTTGGGCTGACTAGCCTGGAAAGACTCAGTGGAGGGAGTCTTGGGATATCTCTATTTATGAGTCATTTTACTCCACTCCACTACCCGGTTAATGGCACTCTCAAAATCAGCCTTGGTGTAGGTGTAACCTACCCCAAACCCATCCTGCATTTTAATCTGCTGGATCATCATGTTGAGCTGTGGCTCTCTAGCACTCACCCAACTCAGGATCTGACGAAGGTAAAAGTTTTCATTCTAAACATCAGCTAGCTCCTCTCTCAAGGAAGCTAGTACCTCCACCTGAGACAAGCAGGTCTCACACTCTCTATCAATTTGGATAGACTTCTCAACTCTTAGCTTGATCAACTCCAATCTAAGAGACAAGCAGGTCTCACAAACAGTGGGTGGAACTGACAGTGTCTCAAGCTCTAGCCTAGTCTGCTCCAGCTCAGCTCTGACTCTCTCCAACTCACCCAACTGCTCATCACCCTTGGCTTTCAGCTCAGCTAGACTAGCTAGATGGGATGGGAAATCAACACAGGGCACGATGATAGTGGCATGAGCATCTTTCAGCTCCAGCTGAGCGCTTACAAACTCAGTGGCCAAAGCGTTCCTCTCATCTACCCTCTCTGTGTACCTGGACTTCAGAGTTGTCAGGTCACACAGTAACACCTCACAATTTGGGCACTCATTGCTACCACCCAAGCAAGGGGAAGAAGATAGACTCTCAATTCTACCGTTGGCCACGAAAAGCTCACTCTCAAGCTCATATATCCTGTTTTTAGCGCCTCTAAGCAGTTTCTCCCGATATCTCAACTCCTGACGATTCTCTTCAAGTAAATCAATGATTTCGCGTTCATAGGAATATACCTTTTCATCGTCGTCGGAGTCCTCGGGGGAGCCCTTCTCTTCCTTATCCCCAAGAGCCATTGAGTAGAAGCTCTTGCGGGATCTTCGGCGTTGATGTGAGCGGCTCTTCGGCCTGTCCCCGAAAGCCATGAAGCTGAGGCCCGCCGAATCGTCCTTGTCCTTACCCTTCCTTATCACGATCTCCTCATCCCTTGAGCTTGATGAAGAGGAAGAAGATGAAGACCACTTGGAGTTGCTTTTCTCCATCTCGGCGAAGAAGGCCTTGTCTCGCTTCTTGTTCTCATGCCGGCAGTCCTTCAGGGCCTTTCTAAAGAATCTTGTCTTGGGCTTGCCCTTTGTGAAGGAGGAGCTGTCATGCTTGCCGCAGTCGTAGAAGCCACCACCGGTACCCTTCTTGTGACCATAGCACTTTGGGTAGTTGGCGATGAAGTGACCTGGATCACCACACTCAAAGCATCCGGATTTTGTGCTGTGTCTTTTGAACATTCGCTTATCATAGACACGACGCACCCGGTTGTTAAACAGACACATGTCATCATATCCTAGCGACTCAAGCTGATCCTTAGTGATAGACATCAAGGAGAACCCAGCACAACTCAAAGAGGAGGGGTCAGTAGAAGGTGTAGCAAGGGCCAGGGTTTTTGATCCAGACACTACTACAAAGCGACACTGTAGCGGCGGGCAAAACCGACCTATAGTGGCGGGCATCCAGTCCGCCACTGCTATCCCTGGTTAGCAGTGACGGGCAGAGTGCCCGCCACCACTGTGTCAACAGCAGTGGCGGGCACACTGACCTCATCTGCCCGCCACCACTGTGTAAACAGCAGTAACGGGCGCGCTGACCTCATCTGCCCGCCACTACTGTTATCAATAGCAGTGGCAGGCAGATGATGTCAGCGCGCCCGCCACCACTGTGTCAACAGCAGTAGCGAGCAAGCTGACCTCATATGCCCGCCACTGCTGTGTATAACCCATAACACAAAATGCTGTGATCCATAATTCACAGTTCCAAAAACCAAAACATATAAATTATATGCTTCACACAGCCATCCACATACACAGCAGCAAAACATCCACATATCCACATACACATCCACAACAGCAACACATCAACACAACGACAACCGATCTAATCAATTTACAAATTTACAAAGTTTACATTTCATCACACATCAAGATTAAAAAGTTTACATCTATCAAAATTTCAAAATTAACCATTGTTTCACAAATACATGCTCATGTGGTTTATGTTTCACAAATACATGCTCATGCTCATGCATCTTTTCTTTGCTTCTCATCAGCTTCAAAATTTTTAGCGATTTGTTGTTCTTGCCTTTTTGTTCTTCAAGTCCAATCATACAAAGTTGGATGTTTGGCCACTTCACCCTCAGGATCAAAGAATACTCCATGCTCATGAAGAACTTCATGCATCGTGAAGCGGCACATCCTTGATATGATTCCATACATTTTTGATTCTGAGAGTTGGCTCTTCTCGGCAATGGTTGATGGACCTGACGCCTGCATACATAACATATAAGTACATACATTGCAAGTTATATTAGATTAACACACAATAAATCAACTTACTTCTTTACTGAGGTCAGAGACTGTCCGCGCAAATTTTCCTAAGCCATTGATCATGAAATCACACATGTAGTACCTGCAGTGCACCGAAACAAGAGGTTGTTTGTGACACTTCAAAATAGACAAAGTTAGAATGGTATATAGTTTGGCTTTATCAATTGAATTAAGAAATTTCAAAATATAATATTACCGGATAGTTGGTTCTGATATGCATATCTTTCAGCCTCTGTGGATCATGTGGGCCACCTAACCTTTCCACTTAGTACTTGTATGCACTCTAAATAACATTTAATATATCTTGATAATCTTTTTTGGGTTTGTCGAGAGAGTCGAGCACATAAACCCTTGACTCTTTCGGGTATATCAGAAGTGCAATCCAATGATCACTATCGAAAGAAGTAATATATGATTATGTTAGTTTCATAATCGATAAAACGTGATTAAGTGGATATAGTGGGTATACTTACTTAAAATTATATGCCCCACTTATCATTTCTCTGTCACTCCATTTATACATGCATTGCACAATATACAACGCGGCACAATTCCTTTTATTCTTCTTATGTGTGTCTTGGTCTTTATTGAACATCTTTTTTTGAAATTTTGTCCGACCGGCGGTCCAGTACTTGTCATTGTCCCGATTTAGTACCGGGTTCATTGTACTTTGGCTTATGAATGACGGGTTCAAGTACCCATATTTATTAGAAGTGTCACAACATGAATTCAAACTGCATATGTTATGAAACAATAGTCAATATAAGACATGATTAATTTTTGCTTTGTATTGACAAAGTATAAAGTACTTACAGGCACCAGAGTATCATGTGTGTGATGTCGATTCACTTCAGACGGAACATCCGATGGAAGTCGTCGAAAAATAGTGCAAGAGTAAACTCTGGGCAGTTGAATATTTCTTTTGGAACCTTCACTTCTATGTGTGTAACACCTAACACAGACGCTTTGAGGTACCAGTCATGAAATGATCCCATCTCCCAAGGCATACTCTTAAGTACTCGTTGGGGTAATAATGGTTTGCCTGGTTCATATTCAATATAATCCTCGTCTCCGTAGGTCCATTTATCAACAGAAAGTGAGGCCGTCTGCTTTTGTACTGGAGCCTTTATGGGAGCCTCTACGGGCGTAGAACGTGTTTTCCCCACAGTACTAAAAAATTCAAGCATTTCAGATTTAGGCGCAGAACACTGCCCAACTTGAACAATTGTCTTGTGGATTGCTGGCTTTGGGTGTGCATCGTGTTTTTCAGGCTCAGCCACTGGCACTTGAGGCTCAGCCAGAACTGGCACTGGCATTTGATCTGGCTCTGGCACATTTGTGTTGGGCTCATCAGTGGGCTCAAGAACTGGCACTGGCTTTGTCACTTGAGGATCAGAAGTCACATTCGATTCTATCACTTCTGCCACTTTATCGAGCACTGGCTCTTCCTCTGCCTTTTTCTCTATCTCACGCTCATCAACAGGTGATAAATATCCTATATTTTGCACATCCTGAGATGAAAGATATGTGGGAGATTGTGATGAGACAATAGGCGATTTACTCTGAGAACTTGTCTGTAGTAATTTGATATCTCGGCTCGCCCATAGGACAAAGTTATTTAGAGCATCTCCGATTGTCTCAATCCCCTCATCAAGCATTGGAAGATCCAAGGGGTCATTAATAAATCTATCGTTGGTGATCTCATTGACCTGAACCTTGGTATAGTCAGCAGGAATAGGCCAATTGTGAAATAAATCCCCAGGCATAGCAGTGCCTCGTGCAGCCTCTTGGGAATGCCCTTTGCGCCCTATCGGTACATGCAGGCTGCATGGTGTGTCCTCTTTAATATAATTTATAGGAAATTTGTCTTGTACTAGCCAACACTGCTTGGTACGTCGAGTCGTACCTCTGGCACAATTATTTGTCTCGCTGTGAGAAACCAAGGGTGGTTTCGGTGTTGTGATGAGTGATTGACAGGCTTTCACCCTCTGTTCGAAGGGTACCTCCGAAGGGGCTTCGGAGGTGGTACCTCCGAAGGGTGTTCGGAGGTGTTTGCTTGCTGCAGCTGTGCAGCGGAGTGTGACTGTCGGAGGGGTCCGGCAGTACGCGATGACTGGGTTCGTACCGAGGGCTTCGGTACTTTGGGCGGTACACCGGAGTGTGTGCCGAAGGTTGCTAACCCGGAGAGGTCTCCGGAGTACTGGATACACTTGTTTGCTTGTCGGTGGTGCGCAGGGACTTCGGAGGCGACGGACAGGGTTCGAGCCAGGTGAACTTGGGTCAAGCGGGTGGCTTGATGCCAGGGGAGCGGGGAGCTCCGTCACGGTGGCTGCGAAGGTGGTCTGGGTCGGTCCTCGGGTCGAGCCGCGCCAGGTGAAGGCAGAGAGTGCGGAGCGTGGCTCCGGCTGAAGGTACTCCGAGACAAAGTCCTCGGAGGTGAGGCACTTCGAAGGTACTCCGAATGGAGTGACTTCGGAGTTGGTGGACTAAGTCCTCTGCGGAGGCAAGGAGTTCGATGTGTGCTCCGGAGGGAGACACTCGAAGGTTACCCGACGAAGGTCTCAGAAGTCGAGGCGCATCGAAGGCATGGTCCGGGTGAGGCTCGTCGTGGAGTGTGCTCGGGGAGAGGCACTGCGACGGAGTGCTCATGGAATGCTTCATGCGGAGGCCTTGGACGAAGGAGGGACTTCGAAGGGTGGTACTCCGAAGGTGGGGCTTCGGAGTGAGGATGACTTGTGGTGCTTCGGCCATGCATGGCTTCGGTACACGGACGGACGGTGTTCGAGCTGGGAGTAGCTGCGAAGCCGTGGTGATCCACTCCGGAGGTGGTGGTGCGAAGGCCCAAGGGCCTTGACGGCTTCGGCTTAAAACCGTCACTGTATCGAAGGACTTCTTCGGCGGGGCGAAGGCCAACAGGCTGCAGGCTTCTCGCCGAAGCTACCGCACCCTCCGGTGCGAAGGGAGGTTCCAGAAGTCAACACTGTAAAGGCTGACACTGTCTGTTCTGAAAAAGGCTGACACTGTCCCCTCTGCAGCTGACAGAGAAGCCTCCAGAATAAAGGTGGACTACCTTTTGTACCCCTTAGTTCTGAAGAGACAAAATGAATGTAAACCCTAGGGGTAAAGTAGTCACTTCCTTAGGATGAAGCCGTGGGCTATAAATATGGGGGCTCGGTAGGTAACATTTAACACTTTGAGCATTTACTGTTGAGCTCCTGTACACAGACCTCACTGGTTTTCATCCAGAGTTCAATATATTTTGTGTTCCTTGTTCAAGCGGCGAAGCCCTGCTTCCTTGTGCTTTTGCTTGAGCTCGCTTTACATACCTCGCTTGTCTTAAGTGCACCGAAGCCTGTTCTGGCGAAGGGTGTTTGTCTAGCGAAGTGTGTTTTACAGTGTGCTGTCGCTCTGTGTAACACGAGGCAAGACCTCGCTGCTTACTAGCGAAGCCCTGTTCATTTCCCGTAGTGCTTCTTGTGTCGAATCCCTTAGAGTAGTCCGTTTTGTGTGCGTGTAGACCTTCGGGTACGAAGCCCAGCACCAGTTGCTGTTGCTAAGTACTTGGTCGAAGTCCTCAGAGGGCTGTCCACTCGTGCGAAGGGTGAAGTGCGAAACCTGTTCGAAGCACCTTGTGTGCGGAGCCTGCACTGACTTAGCAGAGTAGATTTTCGAGGGTTGTTAGTGGAGCGAAGTCTTCTTGGCTTCGAACTTTTGCTCCTGCGAAGCCTGTGTTCGGAGCTGTCGAAGTACCTCCGAACCAGACCTTCGAAGGTTGTGTTCGAAGCCTGTTCCGCAGAAGACTGAACAGAACCGAAGGCTAAGTTTTTAGCCCGAAATTTTAAAAGCTCCCATTCACCCCCCCTCTGGTCGCCGTTTCCGGTCCAACAATTGGTATCAGAGCAGGTTAAGATCACCAGTTGACCTTAACCGGTTTTGTGATCTGTTGGCGACATGGATAGAGGCAGTAAAATTCCTCTGTTCGATGGGACAGATTTTGCATACTGGAAAGTGCGCATGGAGGCTTACTTGTTAAGCCAAGGAAATGCAATTTGGGAGATTGTGGACTCACAATACTCCATCCCTGATACCCGCACCACTCAAACTGAAAAAGATCAGTATATTGCCAACTCAAAGGCAAGGAACATACTGTTCATTGGTTTGAGTCGGAGTGAGTTTGATAGGGTGCAGCACCTTAGGACTGCTAGGGAGATTTGGACAACACTCACTGTCTTTCATGAGGGCTCTGCTCAGATCAAGGCCAGGCGCCAAAGCACCTACAATCAACAGTATCAGCTGTTTGTGCAGGCACCTGGTGAATCTGTAGATGCCATGTTTTCTCGCTTTGACGCGATAGTGAGTAACTTGCGATCCAACGGGACGCTTGCTTACAGTGATCACGATAGGGCTATCAAGCTTCTCTATGCTCTTGACCGTAGCATATGGGAGGTGAAGATATCCAGCATTGAGGAGTCCACAGGCTATGACACTCTAACCTGTGATGAACTCTTTAGCAAGCTGAAGTCCACAGAGATTGCCAAGACATCTCTTGCTGTGCACAGAAGCTCCTTGCCACAGCCATTGGCATTGGTTTCTAGCACTAGCCGTGGCACCACTGCAGAACCAAGCACATCAGGCACTTGTGTTCTTGCAGATGGTTTTGCTTTGTCCTCCCTGGTCTCCGTCACAAAGGAGCAGGTGGACACTCTAGCTGATGATGAGCTTGCTCTCATTGCCCGGAGGTTCACCCGCTTTCATCATGAGAGACGGGATCAGAGGAGAAGTGGTTTTAGTGGCTGCTATGAATGTGGCGACACCTCTCACATTAAGGCCAATTGCCCCAAGGTCAAAAAGAGAGATGAGAGTGACCGCTCCAAATTCCACAAAAAGGAGAGGAAGCCCTTTGTGAAGGGCAAGCGCGGCAAGATGGCTAAGAAAGTAGCCAAGGCCGCTTCCAGAGCCTTTGTTGCTGCTCTCAGCGACATCGACACTTCCTCAACTGAGGAGTCGAGCTCTGAGGAGGAGGAGTCCCCAAGGAAGGAGGACAAGAAGGACAAGAAGGGACGTGACTTCACCGGCCTTTGCTTCATGGCCGACAGCGATCACAGCGGCGATGAGCTTGACTCATCTGAGGTAAACCTATCATCTGACCAGCTTCAAATTAAATTAGATGAGCTGAATGAAGTTGTGCTAGGTCAGGATAGATTGCTTGTGCAAGCCGCTAGAGAAAGAAAAGACCTTAGACTTAGGCTAGAATCTGTATCTACTGAATATGCCATGCTTAAGTCTAAATATGATGATGCTGATTGTGAATCATGTTCTGTTGTCATGAGTGAGCTTGCTCAGTTGCGCTCTGTACATGCTCAAACTCTCTCTGAGCTTGAGACTGCACAGAAGCAGCTTTTGGAGGTGGATTCTAGACCTCATGAAATTATTGATTGCATGAACTGCTCTTTATTGCGCGATAGCATTAATCTACGTGATAAGCATGTTCATGATCTAGAGGCTAGATTGGAGAGGGCCGGTAGTTCTAAGGATGTGCAACCTGTTTGTGACACTTGCATTACCCTTAAGGACCAGCTAGGCACTGTTAGAGAGCGAGCTGAGAACCTCATGTCAGAAAATGAATACCTTCTTTCTGTGGTGAATAAATGCACTGAAGGGAAGGGTAGGATGGATTTGCTCTTGGCCAAGACCAAGTTGTGTGCTGACAGAGCCGGGGTAGCTCTAGGTTTGGGTTTTGAGAGGATAGCTTCAGACAGTAAGACCAAAACTGTTTTTACCCCTCCTACCACCCTAGAGAAAGAGAGAGCTCTGTTGGACATCCCATCAGCCAAAAAGCCTACCCATCCACCAAAGAAAACCACTCCTCCTGCAAAGAAAAATCCTCCCAAGAAAACCACTCAAAAGAAACCCAAGGAGCCTGTGAGAGTTGCTCCTGTGACCCATGAGAGTGCCCCCAGGAGAGTGTTTCATTGTTCTTATTGTCAGCGGGCGGGTCATTTGATCGGTTTCTGTTTCCGTCGCATCAAGGATGAGCGACGTGCACAGGCGATGAGCTATCAGGACATGCATTACCCATCTTTAGGTATGCATGAGTCTGAGTATTACTCTCGTCCTGTTTTCGAGGCTCCTCATGCTTCTCGGAGAGGTTTTGCTCCTCGAGGTGTTCACCATGTTCCATATGGTGGTAGACCTCGGGTGAGTAACTTTGTACCTCGTCAGAGTAGGAGACCTCGACATGCTTTGCGTTCTTTGCATGTAGGTAGACCTCGCACTTTGCATCATTCTGATTATTATGTGCGTAGACCGTCTGCTTTTACTGTGCCTACTGCTCGTGTCACTCAGTGCTGGATGCCTCGTCATTATTTTACTCACCCCAGCACTGAGCGATCTAGGCGTTCTTATCATGTGTAGGCGACAGGTCGAGGCTTGGAGGGCACGTGGATCATGGACTCCGGTTGTTCGCGCCACATGACCGGAGATGCAAATTGGTTCTCCAGCCTCACAACAACCAAGCAAAGGGAACATATCACCTTCGGAAACAATCGAAGGAGTAGAGTGAAAGGTAAAGGTGTGGTAAGAATTAATTCGAATTTCACTCTCAAAGATGTTGCATTGGTTGAGAACCTGGGATACAATTTGCTGTTTGTATCTCAGTTGCTTGATGAGGGCTTCGAAGTGCGATTTCATCGCGATACTTCGCAAGTGCTCAATTCTGATGGCGTTGTGGTGTGTAAGATCTTTAGGGTTGGGAGAGTTTTTGGAGCTGATTTTTCAGAATCGTCTGGTTCTTCTCATTGTCTTGTTGCACATTCGACTTCTGAGCTTTGGAAGTGGCATAGGAGACTAGGGCATATGAGCTTTGAGTTGCTCGCTCGTCTGAGCGCCCTAGGTTTGATCCGAGGATTGCCCAAGCTCAAGTTTGAGAAGAATTTAGTTTGCGCTCCATGTCGACATGGAAAAATGATTGCCGCTTCGCATTCGCCAGTCACCACAGTGATGACTGAACAACCCGGAGAACTTCTCCATATGGACACTGTAGGTCCTTCTCGGGTTAGTTCTTTAGGCGGCAAGTGGTATGTACTTGTTATTGTCGACGATTTCTCTCGCTACTCTTGGGTCTTCTTTCTTGCCAGCAAGGATGAAGTGTTTTCACACTTTCGGAGCTTGGCTTTGAGACTTTTCACTGAACTCCCTGGTGCATTAAAATTCATTCGAAGCGATAATGGCACCGAGTTCAAAAATAGTCTCTTTGTTGACTTTTGCATGTAGCATGGCATAGAACATCAATTCTCTGCTCCGCGGGTTCCTCAACAGAACGGTGTTGTTGAGAGGAAAAACCGCACTTTGGTTGAGATGGCTAGGACGATGCTTGATGAGCATAGGACTCCTAGAAAATTCTGGGCTGAGTCCATGAACACTGCTTGTTACATCTCAAACCGAATTTTCTTGCGCTCAATTTTAAATTTGACATCTTATGAGCTGCGTTTTGGGAGACAGCCCAAGGTTACTCATCTTCGAGTTTTTGGCTGTCGCTGCTTTATCCTAAAACGTGGTAACTTGGATAAATTTGAGTCGCGATCTTCTGACGGGATCTTTTTGGGCTATACTACTCATGGTCATTCCTATCGTGTTTATAACTTGGAAACTAACACTGTCATCGAGTCATGTGATGTGACTTTTGATGAATCAACCCCCTCTGTTAGTTCTGCTTTTGAACAGGCAAATGAACACGACATGGAACAGACTTTATTCGAAGACGAAGATCCCGGAGAATTCGAGGATGATCCCCTACTACCCTCGACATCAACCCCCGAAGCTGACCCCGCCTCTACTACTTCGGCACGAGGTCCCGAAGCGACTACCTCAACATCGGTCATCTTGGACCACACCAACGCACAAGTTGAGGGGGAGACTGCATCCCGCCGCGAGGCTCCACATCATGTCCAAAGGATGCACCCTCCCGAGCAGATCATTGGTGAGCTTGATCAAAGGGTAACTCGTTCTCACGCTCATTTCACTAATGCTGCTTTTGTTGCTTCTTTCGAGCCTTTAGATGTTAGTCATGCACTTTCTGATTCTAGTTGGATCAATGCCATGCATGAAGAGCTTGAGAATTTTGAAAGAAATCAAGTCTGGACTTTAGTTGATCCTCCTCCTAATGTTCATTTCATTGGAACAAAATGGATTTTTAAAAATAAACAAGGGGAGGATGGAACAATTGTTAGAAATAAGGCTAGACTTGTAGCTCAGGGCTTTTCTCAACTAGAAGGGATTGATTTTACTGAAACTTTTGCACCTGTTGCTCGCCTTGAGGCCATTAGGATTTTGCTTGCCTTTGCGACATCCCGGGGATTCAAACTCTATCAAATGGATGTCAAAAGTGCTTTTCTTAATGGCTTCATAGGTGAAGATGTTTATGTAAAACAACCCCCTGGTTTTGAAAACCCCAAGTACCCACATAAAGTCCTTAAACTTCATAAGGCTCTTTATGGACTCAAGCAGGCCCCTCAGGCTTGGTATGATAGACTTAAGTCTTTTCTGCTTGAGCGAGGGTATTTGATGGGCTCTGTTGATAAAACACTGTTTACTCTCAAGCATGGCAAAGATTTCCTCCTAGTTCAGATTTATGTGGATGATATCATCTTTGGTGGCTCTTCTCATGCTTTGGTTGCCGAGTTTGCAGATACCATGAGCATGGAATTTGAAATGTCGATGATGGGTGAACTCACCTTTTTCCTTGGTTTGCAAATCAAGCAAAGCAAACAAGGTACTTTTGTCCACCAGACAAAGTACACCAAGGACCTGCTCAAGAAATTCGACATGTCCGATGCGAAGCCCCTCGCCACTCCAATGGCTACATCTGTAGCATTGGACCCTGACGAAGACGGAGAAGCCGTAGATCAGAAGGAGTTCCGGAGCATGATCGGCTCCCTCCTCTACTTGACTGCCACGAGGCCGGACATACACTTCGCAGTATGTCTGTGCGCTCGTTTTCAGGCTTCACCACGAGCTTCGCACCGCCAAGCGGTTAAGCGCATTTTAAGGTATCTCAAACACACCCTTGAATTTGGCATATGGTATTCATCGTCTTCATCTTTATGTCTTAGAGGTTATTCAGATGCGGACTTTGCTGGGTGTAGAATTGATAGGAAGAGTACCTCTGGTACTTGTCATTTTCTGGGTACGTCTCTGGTTTGCTGGTCTTCCCGCAAACAGTCTAGTGTTGCACAATCGTCGGCTGAGGCCGAATATGTTGCTGCAGCTAGCTGTTGCTCTCAGATTTTGTGGATGGTTTCCACTTTGCGGGATTTCGGGTTAGATTATAAGAGTGTTCCACTTTTCTGTGATAACACTAGTGCTATTTGTATTGCAAACAACCCGGTTCAACACTCCAGAACCAAACACATTGATGTACGGTATCATTTTCTCAGAGATCACAATGAGAAGGGTGATATTGAACTTCAATATCTTGATACCCAACACCAGCTTGCCGATATTTTTACAAAACCCCTCGATGCTTCTCGATTTGCTTACTTGCGTGGGGAACTTGGTATTTGTCATCCCTGCGGCATTTTGTGAGGGGGAGCTGATTTTAATTGTCTTGCATATGCTCATTATGTGTGGAATTGCACTTACATCTTTTGCTATTATATGCCTGCTTTTAATTCAAAGAAATCATGACAGCTCAGCTCTATGAAATATGTCTGGAACATTGAGTGTGTATGATGTTTTATTTTCTAAAATCCAAACTTGCTCACCGCACAATCTTGTATCTAGCTTGTTTAGGCTGGACTGCTTTTAGCTATCTTTTATCTACTTGACAGCAAGACACTGTTCTTTGGATGCTAAAATTTGCAACTTGAAAAATGTGTTCATTATTCATGGATATTCATCAAAATATTTCATTCATCTGACTCAAAATCAAAAATCCATGATTTGCCTGGTTTAAATGAAAAGATCCAGGAGGGTTTGTTTGTCGCACTACTCTATTCTAGACTGCTTACCATTGCACTTTGGTCTGAACTGGGATAGTGTAGTGTATGCCAAAATCACCGCCTTAAGCTTCAGATGGCTTTCTTGCCTAGGCTTGGCTTGATTGGAAAGTATAAGGTGGACAAACAAATAACCCCTGGCATTACGAAAAGAACAACAAATTTAATTGCTCATCAAGTTTGCTTTCAAAGCTCCTTTTTGAACAAGACTTGTCTGTCTAGGGTAGAAATTGTTAGCTTTGCGCAGTCCTTGCCTTCACATGTCTAGCTGCTTTGACTAAGTGGTGATGCTTTTATCTTAAAATGACACAAATCACATGCCATCATCTTGTTTCACAGATTGTTAAATTGAGCTGAGCACATGATCATTAGTGTTAATGTTGGCATATTTTTGCATTATATGTCCTTGCAATTCTCTTCATTTCGAAGCTTTGCATCTTTTGACTGCTCCTTGCTGCTTGCATTGCCAAAGGGGGAGAGATTTTGCTATGTTCTCTGCTGCAAGAAGGCATAATTTTGAAGGGGGGAGAGATTTTTGACATAAAGGGGGAGAAAAATTTGCTTAACTCAGGGGGAGTTCTTTTCAAAGGAAGATTTGCCAAAGGGGCTTTTTACTCTTTTACAAAGGGGGAGAAACATCTTTTATCAAGTGACATGCTTTGGCTCTTTTTGAGTTTTTATGGTCACTTGTGTGCTGAAAGTTTTTAAATTTTCTTGAACTTGGATTTGGTTGTCAATGCACTCATCAAGGGGGAGATTGAGAAACCAAGGGTGGTTTCGGTGTTGTGATGAGTGATTGACAGGCTTTCACCCTCTGTTCGAAGGGTACCTCCGAAGGGGCTTCGGAGGTGGTACCTCCGAAGGGTGTTCGGAGGTGTTTGCTTGCTGCAGCTGTGCAGCGGAGTGTGACTGTCGGAGGGGTCCGGCAGTACGCGATGACTGGGTTCGTACCGAGGGCTTCGGTACTTTGGGCGGTACACCGGAGTGTGTGCCGAAGGTTGCTAACCCGGAGAGGTCTCCGGAGTACTGGATACACTTGTTTGCTTGTCGGTAGTGCGCAGGGACTTCGGAGGCGACGGACAGGGTTCGAGCCAGGTGAACTTGGGTCAAGCGGGTGGCTTGATGCCAGGGGAGCGGGGAGCTCCGTCACGGTGGCTGCGAAGGTGGTCTGGGTCGGTCCTCGGGTCGAGCCGCGCCAGGTGAAGGCAGAGAGTGCGGAGCGTGGCTCCGGCTGAAGGTACTCCGAGACAAAGTCCTCGGAGGTGAGGCACTTCGAAGGTACTCCGAATGGAGTGACTTCGGAGTTGGTGGACTAAGTCCTCTGCGGAGGCAAGGAGTTCGATGTGTGCTCCGGAGGGAGACACTCAAAGGTTACCCGACAAAGGTCTCAGAAGTCGAGGCGCATCGAAGGCATGGTCCGGGTGAGGCTCGTCGTGGAGTGTGCTCGGGGAGAGGCACTGCGACGGAGTGCTCATGGAATGCTTCATGCGGAGGCCTTGGACGAAGGAGGGACTTCGAAGGGTGGTACTCCGAAGGTGGGGCTTCGGAGTGAGGATGACTTGTGGTGCTTCGGCCATGCATGGCTTCGGTACACGGACGGACGGTGTTCGAGCTGGGAGTAGCTGCGAAGCCGTGGTGATCCACTCCGGAGGTGGTGGTGCGAAGGCCCAAGGGCCTTGACGGCTTCGGCTTAAAACCGTCACTGTATCGAAGGACTTCTTCGGCGGGGCGAAGGCCAACAGGCTGCAGGCTTCTCGCCGAAGCTACCGCACCCTCCGGTGCGAAGGGAGGTTCCAGAAGTCAACACTGTAAAGGCTGACACTGTCTGTTCTGAAAAAGGCTGACACTGTCCCCTCTGCAGCTGACAGAGAAGCCTCCAGAATAAAGGTGGACTACCTTTTGTACCCCTTAGTTCTGAAGAGACAAAATGAATGTAAACCCTAGGGGTAAAGTAGTCACTTCCTTAGGATGAAGCCGTGGGCTATAAATATGGGGGCTCGGTAGGTAACATTTAACACTTTGAGCATTTACTGTTGAGCTCCTGTACACAGACCTCACTGGTTTTCATCCAGAGTTCAATATATTTTGTGTTCCTTGTTCAAGCGGCGAAGCCCTGCTTCCTTGTGCTTTTGCTTGAGCTCGCTTTACATACCTCGCTTGTCTTAAGTGCACCGAAGCCTGTTCTGGCGAAGGGTGTTTGTCTAGCGAAGTGTGTTTTACAGTGTGCTGTCGCTCTGTGTAACACGAGGCAAGACCTCGCTGCTTACTAGCGAAGCCCTGTTCATTTCCCGTAGTGCTTCTTGTGTCGAATCCCTTAGAGTAGTCCGTTTTGTGTGCGTGTAGACCTTCGGGTACGAAGCCCAGCACCAGTTGCTGTTGCTAAGTACTTGGTCGAAGTCCTCAGAGGGCTGTCCACTCGTGCGAAGGGTGAAGTGCGAAACCTGTTCGAAGCACCTTGTGTGCGGAGCCTGCACTGACTTAGCAGAGTAGATTTTCGAGGGTTGTTAGTGGAGCGAAGTCTTCTTGGCTTCGAACTTTTGCTCCTGCGAAGCCTGTGTTCGGAGCTGTCGAAGTACCTCCGAACCAGACCTTCGAAGGTTGTGTTCGAAGCCTGTTCCGCAGAAGACTGAACAGAACCGAAGGCTAAGTTTTTAGCCCGAAATTTTAAAAGCTCCCATTCACCCCCCCTCTGGTCGCCGTTTCCGGTCCAACACGCTGCAACCTGCATTATGTTTGGATTCTCTTTAATAAATTCAAAAAAGTGTCGCTCCCACTCTGCACGGCGCTCTGCGGCGTCGTCTGTGCGTGCTTGACGCTTCTGTATGTGGCACCCTCCTGTTTCTTGAAAGTATTTTTCCAGGGTGCTATAGAAGAGACACCTCGGGTGCGCCCTCGATGTTCCTCGTTTCCGAGAGCAGATGTAAGCTGGTCATTACATCCCTCGGGCTTGAACTTTCCAGTCTTCTCCAACTCAGCGATTTCCTATGCTTTCTGGAATACTTCACTAGTCCGTGAGTCGGAGAGCATATATTGGCCCTCGGGTGTTTTTTTAGCTCGACCTAGGAGCCATCTCTTAGTGCGCTGATCAGCACCTGAAAACTGTTCAGGTAACCCAGCCGCATGGTCCTCCTCCTCCTTTCTACTCCACTCATCCTCCTTGGCCTTATATCCACCTAGCCCAAGTTTATGTGGGAACTTATTCTTCTTATTAAGTTCTTTGAACATGATGCTCTCTTGTTTCGCTTCTTCCGAGCAATGCTGCATTTTGAATTCGTTCCATTCATTTGGCATTATAAAGCCGTAGTCGTTGAGTGGCAACTCATCTTTCTGAAGGTATTGTGTGTTCAGTTTAGTCCTAAATGTACGGAGAGCCTTCCCGATAGTCTTCATTGTGGCAGCTTTAGCGTCTTCTAAGCGGTCTTCCGGGAATTTATAATGCGCTTTTATATGCTGCCACAATTCGTTCTTTGTAGCTTCAGGGACAGTCTTCCAATTTTTCCAAACTATCTTACATCCCTCCCTGGCGAGACATCCACGGTCGTTACGCCACTTCGCTGTGATTTCTTTTGGCTTCTTTGGAGCCCCATCAACATGCACTTCTTCAACCTCATAGATAGTTGTATGCAGCTTGTTCTTCTCCCGTTTCCCTCTCCTCTTCGCATTTGCAGAT